>JAQFYB010003695.1:0-18578 GCA_034694085.1 Pogonognathellus longicornis | reverse complement strand
ACAGGGAAAATGCAATGGAACAGAAACAGATCTCATGGGAGAGTATACAAACATTTTTACTAACAGGTTTGAACAACAAATAATATTAGTTCAATGAACAAAATGTGTGTGGAAAATTTGAGCTTTATTTGAATCATTAATTACACCGTTATTATCAATTTCAGCTCACGAGTTATGTATTTCTTGAAGACAAACAGCAGATCTCCTTATGCAATGGATGATCCATGATGTTGATGAGGCATATTATTACAAATCACAATAAAGTTACAAGTTATTTTGCCAACCATAACCCAAATGTTGGATTTAACAAATCAGTAGTACCTATACTGGCTATACAAAAATATTTATTTTTATCATAATACCTAACACATTGTAAGCGAAATAAATATACACTGATTCATATTCATACTACATAAGTGCTCATTACTGAATAAATACTCATTACTGCATAAATTCTCTTTAGTTGTTAACTAATTGGTCAATAGAGATCTGATACTGAGGAACCTACTATACTTAATGTCGTAACATTATTTCATTATCGCGATGTAAATAATTCATTAGGTACTGTATCAGAAAATACATTTTACAGATATGTAGTAAAATTTTCTGATACAAATGCAAATTAGTTTACTGTTTATAGCTAATAAGAGTGTCTAAAATATTTTACTGGGTCCTATGACCTAAGCCTTGACTATTTTGGTCATAAAACATAAGCTTAACTTGAAAATTTGTCTCGCCATTACAAAAATGGAAAGTTTGGAAATGGAAAGCATTTAGTTAATAATGCAGGTGCACTTCGACTCACGTGCACTTCGATTCTTTGTGGCATTCTACCGAAATATGTATTTTTGGATTGATGTAATGTCCTAAGGTTGAAAATGTCTGATAAGTAAGTGTATGCCTAGTGCCTAGTACAAATAGGTAAAATGCACTTGTACAAACAAAGGCAGCTAAATACTAAACATGAGAGTAAAGACCTTGAAAACATTATAAAAAGTACCAATGCGACTGTTTGGAAATTTCATGGATAATAAGAAGGATCAGTCAATCATTGTCAACGATTTAAACAACAATCTGGTGCATAGCGACTTGGCTTAATATTCTATACCTTCTCAAAGGTACGCAGTTCTATAAAAATTGGCTTTGAAATTGCTGAAGTTGAGTTTGAAAGTGGAGTTGTTAAAATGCTTGCAAAATATACGCAAGTGTTGATTAGTATTTTACTGGCACTGCGGCTGGTGCACTGCCGTTCTACAGACTTTGGCAGTGACGACTTTAATCAACTTTCAGCTACTCCTCCTTCTCCTCCTCCTGGAAGTAGGAATTGGAGCAATTATTCCAATAGATCGATATTGCATTCATCGGATAGTTTCTCCAGTGCTAGTCCAATTTGGTTTGTTGGTGGCGGAATTTCCCTATTTCTATGCGCCCTGCTTTTCGGTGCACGTCAAAAGGATTATATCACGGTGCTCAAGAACATTTTTGCAGAGTCCCACAATTACTATGAATTGAAAAGCAGGAATATAGTTGTCGGGTGCGAGTCGAAGTCTAATGAGAACGTGTCAAGCACGCACGTAGAAATGGATGTGTATAAATGGGGACCTGGATACTCCAGACCTCAGGAAAATTATGTAAGTTGCACTAATGCAATACTATTACATACTAGTTATTTCATTTTTCTACACAAGAATTATTACGCATTTTTCATTCAGCTCACAAAATCTTTGTTAGAGCAGAGTATGGGTTTCCACAAGTATACTAGTGCATGGGAATAATAGTTATGGTATATTGACATCGTGTATTTCTCTGAATACAGGTTTTAAATCGGAGCAGATCTTGTCACCCTAATCTTACGATGAGTTCCTAAATTTTCTCTGAATACAGGTTTTAAATCGGAGCAAAACTTGTCATCCTAATCTTACGATGAGTTCCTAAATTTATTATCGCCAGGTTATTTCTTAAAACTATTGTTAAGATGTTCCAATGCACACTTTCAAACTGTCTGTAATTTAATATTATTTCAAAATATATTTAAATACATTGTTAAACAGATGAATACCTCTCGAACTTTGAAGTTTACAAGACTTCATTTTTGTAAACACAATTTTTTTGCTGAATAATAAAATATGAGATGGTCAAAGTTTTTTCCAAAAATATATTTCATTGATTGTGAATCAGAATATTTTTGTCATAAACAATTGCATTTTCATGTATAGACAAGACAGTGACACTCGGATTAAAATAATCATGCATTCAAATGTCATCCAAGGTTCACTGACCATTGTATGTCTAGGTATTTCCATTGAGCAATCCATGTAGGAAACCCTTATATCCTCTCATGTACATGTTAATGTTAATGTTAATTAGGTGCTATATAAAAGGTTAAAATACCGTCTCAACCCTCCTATATAGGCACTTCTTATTATAATGATCACAATTAGAACGTTCTAAAATAAGAACCAAATGCGACAGCAAGTGCTGTAAGCCTTAAATCAAAAGTGAACCAGAAGCCACACCTGCCTTTACATAAAAAGGTAAAATCACAATGACCTGCATACTACAATACACACAGACCTACATATCTATCTGGAGGGTCAAAGTCAACTTAAAACCCTTCCAAAAATGGAAAGGGAGACACTAAAAGAATGTAGACGTTTCATTAAGTATGGAATGAACTTTAGAATTTATATGGTTCATATATGTTCCTTTTACTTATCCTATTCAAATGGGCAGGAGTTCGTTAACGCACTCACGATAAAAAAGGGCGACATTTCACACTCAGCAACACATTCACATTTGAGATTCTTAGAAAGACGGACGCCAAACCAAGTCTTAGTTTGACAATTTCACCTTCTTTTTACAAAGACCATTACTTATTCGTCGAGAACCAACTTAGTTAGCTACACAGCTAAAAATTCACAATGTCTTCAAAATATTCTTACTTTGTCACATTTTTTGTAATAATTTTATCTGTTGATAGAACATATTGCTCGACATCTTTATACGATCCTTTCGAAACATCCAGACTAGCATTAGATTTTGATTTAGGTCAAATTGGACAAGCTCTTACATGGGGAGCAGTAATTGTCGCAGCTGTTTTTACGGGAATCGGTCTTTTCAGTTGTTTCAGTACTCAGGTTTCAAAGAGGAAGTACATTATTGACGATGACGAAGAGGAAGTCAAGGTGGTGGAATCCACAGGTTCCAAAAACACTACAACAGTCGTAAAGGAGAAGGATGGGAAGATAAGAAAAAGAAGGACTTTACCCGACATGGTTTGTATTTCATTTTTACATTGATTCTTTAGCAAAGTTTAACCGAAACGATACAATTTTTGAAGTTCAACTGTGTAAAATAAAGTAATACCAATTTTTTGCAAATTCTTTTCAGCACATAAAGTCAATGAATGATATCATCAAAGCGATTAATCTGAAGAGAGAAGAGTATGGCTTTTGAAGAAAATCAAACCTCGTCATCCTCTTAACTGGATCTGCTCATTTTACAAATTACGACAATGAGATGCTTGTGACTGAAAATATTACTGTATTTATATGCACCTACCTTGTTCATGACATTTTCTCATGTTTTAAATTTTGAATATAAAACATCTTTCTGTAAATTTAACTAAATTCCGAAAATTTATTTACATATATCATAACTCAGGTGGAACTTCATAACACGTACCAAGTTTATTTAGTTCATTAATTTATATCGTTTCCATATTAAATAGAACAATGATTTTACAGTCAGGTTCGTAATAATATGTTCATTTTCATACATTTAACGCATAAAAATACTGCATACAAATCATACATTTTTAAGCTGGAAAGCCTTAGGGCAAATAATGACTAAAGAACACACGCATTAATGTATTTCTGCATGAATGTATATAATATATGTATATATATATTCGTCTATAACAAAAGGTGGCATATATTTAAGGCAAGGGTACATATACTTATCCTTCCTATGACAAGTTGACGGTATTGCCCTTATTATCATGCCTGTTCCCAAGTAAGTTCAACATACTTTCATGGTTCTTGCCAGTATACATTGAAGCGTTCGGCGGTTAACACATAGGTCAATAGATTCCCATTTCTCAGAAAACGAAAATGAATCGGTTAACGACTTTCCTGGGTGGCACAATTATAATACTTGCATTAAGTGTAGTGACCTTTGTACAATGTGAAATTGGTTTATTATTGCAACCAAATGGTTTCCACCTTCAAAATCGTTTCAGTTACAGATTGAGTGAAATTATTTCAGCGGCTGTGGGTGTATCACTGGGCTTCATCATTGTATTCATTCTATGTAAATCAAAAACTATAACTCCTGAAGATTTCGAGGACAAATTTGACTTACTTTCTTTAAAGGAAGTCAAACGGACGAAAAGAGTTCGACGCGAACAACAGGTGAGATAAACATTAATAATTATCCTTCAGCCCTTATTATAAGCACATATGTACATTAGAGAAACAACCAACTGTGTGGCGAATCATTTTATATAAGAAAAACCCATAATCAGCATCGCTATCACTTTTATTTCAGAACTGGGACGAAGAATCAAGAATTTTGTCTGCAATTGATGGTCAGCAAAGAAAATGGATGCGTGATACGAGGAAACCTATGTAACAACCGACATTAAGTACCTACTAATTACTGTTAATGTTAATTGTAATTAGTAAATATCAATTCTCACATTTTCAAATTACACCTGAAAGAGTGAACCCACTCTACAATTTTTAGGCTGTTAATACTTTACTACGACGTGATTACTCAAGAGACTCTATAAAGAAAAATTGTTTTTCAAAAAGACATGAAACCCAACCTGTACCATGACATAATTTACAAAGTATACAAAGTGTCCATCATTTGCGTGTGTAGTGTAGGATCAATGAAAATTTGTTTGTTCTGTGTTCCTCAAATTACCTACACATCATAAAGACCGAGAGCGTTTATCATGTTGTAAGTTCTTATTTGAAAAATTAATTGTCCTGTCTACTTTTATACATATTTCAACGATTCAAGCCTGGAGAACTAAAGCATTGTACATATATAGCAAGTAGATTTTATCAGGCAACAATAAAGAAAGCTGTATATCATTCGAAAATAAAACTGAACACATGTGCTATATAAAGGAGCCATTACTCTTTCCAATTATTTTCCAAACTTTGCTAAGGTTAACAATCTCTAATTTTCATGTGGAAGAAGAATTTAGTGAGCATGTAATACTACTTACATATAATATACCTACACATACATAATGTGCCTACTTCTACTAGGTGGTATGTATAAGGAAATGACAAATTGCACACGTGTATTATCTAGTAGTGCATATACCTACTTATTGTAAGGGATATACATACACATACATTGCATACCTATAGAAAAAGGTGGTTCTTAAGAAACTAATTCCAATAATATAAAATACCTTCACATACAACTCCCACTTACACACTGGGTACTTCCACAAGACATTCTGTATAATACATTGATATAAGTAGGAAGCGGGTTAGGTAGTTTAATATAATACAGACAAATAGTTCCCGAAGTAAGTCAGAGGATCGCCCCGAATGGTTTGATACCACAGAAGAAGTCAGAAGATAGTAATAAAAGATGAATAAAAGGAAAAGTTTGGATGGCGCCGTTTTATCGTTCGACCGACCGAAAAATGCATTTTGTTGATTCTCTATTCTCTTGTGCTCACCCTGATGCGATGATATGAGAGATAGAAAAGGAGAGAAGGAAGAATCTTTGGTTTTATAGGATCTGCTCACTCAAGTTAAGTCAAGTCTAGTCGACGGCTACAACTGCGGACTGATCTGAAGGAAAATCTAATGCATACACCAGCAGTTGTTGTAAGTTCCTTCCGTTTTGTTAGTTTGGTTTCGTTTGACTAGTCATATCTTTTGCTTGGCTAGATGCACTGCCACTGCCTCATCATCATCATGTTTGTTTGTTACGCTATTTGATTTGATGACCAACCGTGCCTTATCAGCAGTCTTCCTCAGACTCAATCAACTTG
Organism: Pogonognathellus longicornis; assembly: GCA_034694085.1. Lineage (NCBI taxonomy): Eukaryota > Metazoa > Arthropoda > Collembola > Entomobryomorpha > Tomoceridae > Pogonognathellus > Pogonognathellus longicornis. The sequence continues at coordinate 12,553 of JAQFYB010003695.1, read as the reverse complement.
AATACAGATATGAGCAAAAGTAACTAGCAGATAAGCCAATCTGGGCAAAAGGCATCCTTCCACATAAACACAAATACACCACCTACGGAATTTTACACGAGGCGAGACTCTGCATAACACATTCTCATTTATTTCCTCCCAGTCTTCACAGTTCAACTTATAGAAATCTTCTTTTAGTACAAATCACCTTATGTGATCTAATAATATTATTACATGTGAGCGTAAGGTTGTGAGGGTAAGAAAAAAGTCTCTACCTGGAATCCCTCATGCAATTTACTATTTACACTACCATGAATCAAAGTCTACATCTGTTTATATGCAGCGTCTCAATTGTTGCAGTTACTAAAAACACTCAAGTTTAAGTTTAGGGAATAACTCGAATAAGGAATCATCGTTTTTACTGAAAAGTTTTTTAATTTGCCAGGCTTTTGTCTCATTTCCAGTCCTCAAAAGAATTAGAGTATGAGGATTACAAATATTCATCGTAACATAAATCAGGTGCAACGGTAGATTGTATGCGATATTATGTATTATGGAGGAGAAATTAAAGTCAATTATTGAACTGTAGTTTAGAATACATGTAGAACAAGTTTTATGAGCAATCTTTCTTCTTCATTTCTGCTATCCTGCAACGGGTACTACTGTATTAGTCGTAGTCGTCAGAGTCAATTTTTGATCTATGGTCATTATAACATAACAGGAAGTAATGGACTCTTAATGAGAAACTAGGTAGGTATATAATTTAGGAATAATATTATAGGTTTAAACAAGCCTTCTCTCTGAAGTGCTTTAGATGTTCTATACATGTAGTAGTAGTAGTACTGCATAGGAAGTAGTGGTATGGAAAACTTAGTGATACAATTGTCTAATATAATTTTTATGTGTAGCACTTATTAATTATGATGTTATGATGAATCACTTTTATTTCGAGCATGTGTGCAAAGACAAAGTTCCAATTTTATTACAATCTAAACAGGGATGGATTTTTGATTTGTATGAAATGAAAATTAAATAAATCTACCTGTAATATTCATATTATCTAGTATATTATTATTGGTCTAATAAAACCTTAAGGCAAGGAAATTATTATTACTTGAACAATCAATTTCGCATAAAATAGAAAGCTGTGAACAGTGAATGCAAGTCTCTAAGAACATAATGAATGTATTCATTCCTAATCCTCGAAGAAACTGTGTAGAAAGTGAAGCTAAGAGTTTGTAAATCCGAATGTATGATCTGTGAAGAGATAGTAGTGGTAGATAGGAGAGGAAAACATGCTCTAGTTGGGTAACCCAAGTACAATTATATTTATTCCCATTCCTACAAACATGCTCCTATTAAGCACAACACAAAGCTATAGAAGCTATCAGCTTTCTCTTGTATCTGGCTGCAATGCACTACTTTCGGAGCAAACTATAAGAATTCTTTGTCGTCACATCAAATTCGCATCGTTACTCCGACTCCAATTAAAGAGCAGCTCAGCAGAAGCAAATCCAGAGTGGAAAGAGCATACAGGACAAAATAGAACACAACACAAGGACGAGTCTACATGCGACGACTGCTATACGACCAGCAAACGACAAAACTGAACGTTTTCGGTCGAGTTTCCTATTACGAATTTCTTCTTTTTGTACTCCAGCACTAAAGTGTTGTATTGCATGTGTTGTGTTCTGTTGCTGGGTTTCCTTTCGTGAGATTATTCAACGTAGAACGAACCTACACAAACTATATACATACACATACAGTCAAATTCTAATAGTTTTGCAAGTACAAACTTAGATGTACAACTACAAGAAGCAAAGCACCCGATCAATGCCACTACAACAACTACTACTACTACAACTGCTAATGGGTATGTGTGTAAATAATGTCGGCAAAGGACATAATAAATACATATAAAATCCATATATAGCAAATACATACTCTACAGAACATTATATAATTATACTCCTACACCGAAAACGAGGAAAAGTAGAACTATGCTGTCCATTTATTTATGTAGACCAAGTCCTACTAATAGATAAACGCACTCATAAAGAAGTTTGCGTATTTTAGTTCATCCACCACACATACTCTCGTACGTATTTTATGCAACATACACATTAGGAAACTCTAAGTATTCCTTTTACAGTACTATGTGTGTAATGTAGTATTGTACCTACTATATTTATAGAAGATGCATTTACCATGTCGTATTGGGTGGCATATTAGGAAATCTATTGCAAAATCCAAGAGCGAGATCGCTGAGTCAGATATAAATATAAAAGTACATAGTGCTACATACAACACTTTTTAGCTCACCCCTGCCCTGCCCTGCTGCAACAGCATTCTCTTCGCTATTCTTTAGAATGAAAAGGAAAGCTTGAGCCGACTAAAAGTTTAGTAGAGTAGATTTGACTGCTGAATTTCTGTGTTACGTTATGTAGGAAGGAGAAGGCGGATGGAACGAGTATTCTCTTTCTGATCTATTCTAAACTATTCTAATTTGACTTGACGAGTTGCCTACACTTTCATATAATCCGTCTAAGCTTCGTTTTGAGCACACTTTTCTACTGTAGTACAAGACTTCATTGAAAAATACTGCTGTACTAGTCTAAAGTGTGTGTTCCTTCCTTCCTTCATTTCTCACTGTGTGTACTGTACTCATACACTCCTCTTGTGCTACTACACTTGAATTTTCCAGTGTGCCCGATGTTTTCACTCTTTTTTTAGAACTTAGAAGAGTCGAAGCGAATTTCCCTTGCCCATTTAAAATTTGCATTTCCAAAACATAACCTTTGTCGATGCCTTACTTTTTGCCTTTTGGCATTGGCGAAAAGCGTTTCATTTTCTCACCCCTTGTCTCGCCTTCTAAATCGATAACCTTCCTTACTCAATGTGTATACGCAGTGTTTCTCTTTCTAAAGTGTTTTACACTATGTAGAAGGAGTGCAAGCAATTTTTATATTTACTAATATTTATTGTCTTGCTTACCACAATAATTTAATAACGAGATAAAAATGACAAATGTTTGCAAATAATAAATAAACCTTTGAACTTATTTTAACACAATTAGAATAAATGCTTGAACAAAATTATTATTAGGTTAAGGTTTTTTTATTTTTGTATATTGAGTTTGTAATTAAAATTTAGATTCAAAATTTAGTGACTTTCCCTATTCTGGGTAAGTGGCCTGCGTAGAAAAATATTTACTTCGACCCTTTGTGTATTGTGTGTCATAATTACTATATTAGTTCGTATTATCTTGTGCTATATAAGTATGGGTTTCCTTATGTGTGTATGGTAGTTTCATTTACATGGAAAATTAAATTTTTTGTTCGTGTGTCATCAACAAATCTATTTGCAACTTAATTATACAATGTTTAGCCTGAGCACCGAAATCCCTTAGGACAAGCACGCGATGCTATCTAAACAAGGCGGGAGTCAACAGGAAAGAGAAAATAAGTAGAAGTAAGCCCACATTATCCAATTTGTCAGGTGTATAATTACCTTAATCAACTTTATGAATAATTTCCGTGTTTTGTTAGTTCCGTTCCCCTCGTTTAGCGACTGTCTCCCTTTAGGCTTCTCAGTCTCTCACTACTAATACGAACCCTAGCTTCCGTATTTGTGTAATAGAATCGCATAATACTTGACTACTGTAGGTACGTCTAATGTACTAATGTCCTAAATCAAAACAATGGAATTATTCCAGCAATTCTAAGTAAAACCAAAATGCATATATGTTTACACACAGCTTATATGTATCTAGGTAGTAATAGTCTTACTAATAGGAAGAAACGGTTATTCTTACCGAGTTTATACCACACACAGACACAAGGTTTATTTTTGGTGGTCTGTGTGTGTCTCTTATGTTACGTCAAGTTGGTAACTTAATAAAATGATATTATGGTGGCACACACATGGCATTGTCTTCTATGTGTATATGTGGTGAGTAGAGTGACTACCTACTAAAATATGTTAACATCAACATCTGCATTTATTTTCTCCCAAGGGAAACTTTTACAACCCAAGCAAGACTAAACAGTCAACGTCAACCGTGAAAATATACATTGTGCTTTCATGCTTATCATGCAATGAACTCGACTTTTTCAGGAAACCCACTCTGTAATATTCTTACAACTGAAAAGGGGTATAACCATTTTACAGGATCGTTGGATTAAGTGGAAGCATACATTTTTCATGATACCAACGAGCTTTGAGACCCTGCGAATCTCAAAATCTGCTCTTACTGCATTGGGAAACTTGTCGACCCGTATTTCTCGTTGCATATAGTTTAGCTTGCAGCAGAAAGAGGGTTAGAAAACATTGTACAATCAAAATTCTACTAAATGCTACAATTACCTAAGTAATACTAATATCAGTCGATTTAGGTAAAAGTCATTAGAAGGAAAGTCATCACAATCTTCTCTATCGGAAAGTTCTTCAACAAGCGGATACTATTGCTACAGCTGCAATTTTGCTTCCTAATTTTTTAGAAAGTTGGTGAAACAAGGGCAAACAATAAACTTGGATTATGTAAACGTAAAAGAACATGGAAAAGTTCCAAGTTCAATAGCAATCCTCAAGTCAGTACAATAAATTATTTCTATACTAGTAAAACTACTATAGTAGCTGTGAGAACTCGGACCATGAATGAATGAACATAAGTACTATTACTACTATGTTTGCACTATGTGGTTTTTTCGATGCGTCTGTCATTGTATTACTACCTACTAGTACATACTAACAAAGTGATCTAAGCTAAACCGCAGGATTCTTAATGTTAAGCCAAAAACTCACCAGAATGTATATATACTTACGACACGGGTAAAAAACACTTTTCTACCAACTTGACATTCGCAAGTTATCTCTTTGCAAAAGAAGAGTCTAAGCAATCCACTTATATATTTCTACTTTCACCATCTCCGAACAATAACGAACCCTACAAATAGCAAAGGAAAGTCATACTTGGTTCTTGTATGTAGTTGTAGTACTAATAAAGTACTTAGCTCTATTTGTATTTATTTACTGTGTGTGTATAAACATATGTATGTAAGATGTACATGTGTAGAGCTGGTATTGTCACCCAGCTTTATATTTGACTATTAGACTCTCGTATTTCTCAAGTCGTGTCACTATCCTCTGAAGTTGAGTGCGGAGAATTTCACAAAGTAACAGAACACCAAATCGTACACAGAATCTGATAGAAATGTACACAAGGAACCACACGAGACAAGACGGGTCGTATACTTACCCCGCACTACTGCCGTGTATGTGTGAAGAGCGGGGTTGTTGAAGAAGATGATGTTGCTACGTGTTTGTCTTACGTATGCATTTGTTCTGTTGTGTTTGATTGTACATTACACAGCAATGGTACATAGTATAACGCAACTATATCGTACAGTAGAAGAAAAATAACAGTATACAATAATATATAGTAGGTATTGCTAGTGAAAGATGTACATGCGTATGTATGCAGTATATTTATTTGTATATGTATGTATAGTATTGTGTGTGGAGGGTTTCTATGTATAAGCGATGTAGGTCTGATAGCGGGCAATGAAATGCATTGGAATGGTGTAACTTTCTTCACCAAGACCAAGACATAAGATGAAACATAAAGAGCAATTTCCTGTAAAAAACAGGGAAGGATGGAGCCTTAAAAGCCTCATTTCCCATCCGAAGAAAAGATTATTCTCGGGTTAGTGTCCATTTGCAATCTGTTCTGTTTCTTCGGTCTTTCTATTCTTTCTGGGGTATATAAGACTGTTTTCTCTGTGTGTGCTACAGCGTTACATGGAGTAGTGTTAGGATATAAGTTTAACTACTATTTCTTTTTTCTTTCTTAAGCATTCCCTTTTATTCTTTCTTACTATTCTCCATGTAGTCTCTTCTCCATTCTTCTTTTCCTTCCCCCTTTCTTTTTTCATCTTCAAGTCCGCATTCTTATTCCATTCGGCTTCGACTCAAAAGACAAATGCCTCCAATCGGCAAAAATTCCCTATCGGTATCGTCTACTAGAACTACGCTACAATATTACAAACTACCGGTACTAATGGGAAACATTAATACACTTAAATCAACGTAGAATTCTTCAAATGATTGAATGTACACAACAAACCCTCTTCAGCTATTAATAATTAATGACAGTGACGATACTACGATTTTAAATTCAATGACCTTAAAGAAGTCTTAAAGAAATTCAAGTTTAACCTATGTGTATTTAACTGCAATAAATATTATTTGTATTAACAATTTTTTATTAAATGCATTTAAATCATGTTTTAAACCAATATTTATTTGAAACGAGGAAACGATTAATATTATTATGACATTTAATTGTCAGAAACCTTTAGGATTTTGAATTATATAAATTGCAATCTTACAATTGGTTTGCTTTTCTTCATGTTTGCGTACTTATATATACGTAGCTGTTTTTGTGTGTTTGTGACAAGTGACAACGAAGTAAGAAAGGCGGAGTAAATAAGTCACATCTTAAGTGGTCAAGTCAAAGTCACCAACACGACAATACGACCATGAACCTGACAGCGTCTATCATATAGGCTATCATGATTATAGGGAAAACTAGGAATACAATTTTTTATATAATGGTTATGTGTAACACTTATATGTGTGATGACATCCTTTTTATTTCAACCGTGTGCACATCCATGTTATTCTATACATCCTTCATAGTTCATTCACATCCAAATGAAGGTTCAACCTTTTTCAAACTCTTTTATGACACTGCAATAGTTTCACGCAAAGTTTGTACGAAAACACAATAATTGGAACTAGTATTTTCAGCTCTCCAAGCCTATAATTCTTGCATATAGATTTGGTGCTAAATTTTCTTGTCATATGAATACTTCTAAAGCGATAAAATGATATCTGTTCAACAATATCAACTTAACTTCAACCCTTCATTCTTAACTGTGTTACATTATGTAAGTAAAGGATTTTCCCATGCAAGACTATTTAAATCTTCACACTTCTCTTGCTGTCGCTTTTTAGAAAATGTAACAAGTGTATATGGCAGACTCTGAAGTGTACAAAAAGGATTGTTTTAATTCTCCAAAAGTGCACATCCTCATAAGTTTAACAAATTACTAGGACTGTATCATTCAGATGCGCATAAAATGTGCTGTGGTTTTATTACTCATTTGAGTCTAATTAAAAATTGTGGTAGTTGATTCAAGTTTTCAGCAAGGGGTCTTCATTACATAACCCACGACAACACACATTTAATGAAATGTTTAGAGGTTTCCTGTCAGCATCCATTCATGGCTTCTCTCTTCCACTCTCACAACAACAAACACAAGTACTACTCAGAAACTCAGAATCCTCCAAGTAGATTTATAAATGGAAACTATGTACTTAAGGAAACTCTCTCACTCTGCGTAAGGGAAGACGAAAATTATTTAGCAAACAATAGTTAAGTAGTTAGAGACAACTATGCGGCCCATTTAGCTCTTCGTGTTCATGTGACATACATAACACAGCAAAAGAGAGAAGAACACGACACAACAACTGAGAAGAGCTTATATTAGTACATAGCATGTATGTAGAAGGAATGAAGTCTGTGCATTCACAAACAACAGACATGTACGTAATACGCCATAACACACCGCAGACAATAAAAGAGCGGAAAGGACACACATAAAATGACATAACTTCATAAGTGTGAAGCGTCCCCCATAATGAGTACTTTATTACCGAGCCTTCCTGAAACTACTTATGTACGCAGTTACTCACTCACTTGGCTTTCAACAGTTCTCGCTCCTCCAAGTCTCTTTCTCTCCTAACAAAACCTACAATGACTGTGGCACTGCACATTCTACTTGGACTCAACACTCAAAACACAGAGTAGATTACATTCTCATGCTCATGTAATACTTACACTTCTAATGTACACTCTATTATAATACACAGTAGCAGTCCAAGCTTTGGACTTAGGCATTTATACGCAACACATATATTCATGTCGGGAGCAAATGTGTGTGTGGCTTGACTTTTCCTTTTTGTGATCTAATGTAACGTAACGTAACAGGGAGTTGAGTGGTTTGGCTTGACTTAAGTTTTCCTTTACCGTACCTCTTGATATGAATGAATTTTATACAAAAGTGCATGTTTATACACTATAGCATAAATATATATAGTGTAATGTAGTTATGCACGTACCTAAGTAGATACTAAAATATAGTTGGTATTGGTATACTCTCCCAAACCAAAGTCAGTTCAATGCACCTCTGCTGAATGCATGTACACAGTAGTTAAACTGTAGAAATAGAAACACAGGATCACAACTTAGGATTTTTGATAGTGAAGAGTGTATATTTATGAGTGTATATAGAACGAAGGGTGTGAGTGAGAAGTTTGGTTGCCCCTTACTCCACTTATGTGGCATGGCTCGCTATTTCATGCATTATATATTATTACAAGAGTTCACTTGAAACCGTTAGATCCAAATGAAATCCAAATGGGGGAGAGTGTTATCCAACACAAATGAAACAGTAGCAATCCATGATTTTACACAACCAAAGGAACACAACCTTATAAAGTAAATCCTGTAAAGGCTATATATAAACAAGTGAGGTAGGTTATATATTTGTATGTACATACATTATTTAAATATACTTATTTCTGTTTCCTATACACTTTGTGTGTATAGTTAGTAACTGTAAACGATGAACTACACAGATAGTTGTATAGGTTGAGTCATCATCAGTTGATCATCATCTTCTTGACTCGTTACGCTGCATTCTATATTTGACTGTAGACTTGCAGTGCTTTTATTATCTCGTACATGCATAAAGTATGGAGAAAGAGTAGGGGATGATGTGGTAACTACTATCTATACGATAATTATGATCATAATGTTAGAAAGTTAACTAAAAATAAGAGAGCTACTCTCTGAGACTCAAGTCGTATGATTTTCTATGGTGTGTCGCTAGGGATGAGATTATTTTTCACAGCCTTCCTATTCTTTCACATGAATCCTTTAAGTCTGCATCATCTCTATTACTTTTGTTATACTTGTATTGTATTATACGTAGATAGAATAGTTTTATACACACATAGTAGCAAGTTACCATTATCTATTGTATTGTGAGCATTTATAACAGAAGAAGCTTATAACTGCATCAAGTGTGCAATAGAAACCTGTATGTACATTGTATTGGCACAGTACACTTTGTACATGTCGTACAGTACACTAGATAGGTGATAGAATGGTGTACATGTATAGAGCTACGTAACTTTCTTTCATTTATGTGTTGGAAATGTTTGAGTATATGAAAGGCAGAGATATATCTTTAATGTTGAGTTGTCGCAGGCCTATTATTATTACAAAGGAGTAGGGGTTGAGGGTCGCATCTCTTCAACCCTCAATCTTCATCATTTGTGATCGTTCGTCGTAAGTCGTTCGTTCGAGAGTATTGGTATGTCATCGAGAAGCCTTCTCTACGTAACGAAGAGAACTTTAGTCGAGCATTGCTTGGTCATACTGCTCTAGCATGAATGGTTCTAACATTACGCAGTTGAAGTCTTACGGATTTATTTTATATTACTGTTCACTAGCCCGTAATAATATTAAAACTCGTATTACTTACTAGGTATAATGATATAGGTTTGGTTGACGAACAAAATGCGTGAGACATAAGACGCGTGTGTGGTTCACTACGAGGATGATGATGTGCATTGTGCGAAACGCGTGCGGATACGCACTTTCTCTGTGTTTGGTCTGCAATGATTATTCCTGCCAGAAGTTATACGTTATAATGTATTAGGGATTTGTGATTTTCAGTCACTTCGGTATATGTTTTTCTCCGTTGCTATATGAGATTTACCATACTTGTCTGTATATCGAGTCTTATACGTGGAGAAGGAACTAAGACGAGATGGATGGGTGGATGGATGTGACTTTTCCTCGAGTGACTTTGATTATGAAAGCAATTTGTAATGGGAGGGAACCTAGGCTTACTCTTTTCTTTGCCTTTATGATAATGGGCTGTGCATTCTGTTGTCATTCGACATTTTGCATTTTCATCTGAATCTCTGTGCGTTCCTAACAAGCGCTTGGACTAAATCTACCACACTACTATGGCTATACACCCAAAAGGAATTTATACACCCAAAAGGAATTTATACAATGAAAATGTCCTAGGGAATAATAATCTAATGTCGAAATTTTTCAGGATAATTTGTACTTGTTTGCAAATGTTGGGTGAGAGATACAAAACTGTTCTTAGAGGCAGCTGATTTCAGTGTAGTCGGTTATATGCTGCTATCAAAAGAAATTCTACCAAGTAGTCTGCACTGCACTGCAGCATTTTAAAGACCTCTGTTTAAGCATATTCATAGACACGAAGATACTTAACTTTGATTTATAAACATGCTGTAACTTATTTTAAATAAATAACCCAATTTAGACATTTTACATTGCCAGAAGCTGGTTCTGTGTATCGTATGACCTAATGCGACATTACGTCATTAGTGATGTAACACATACTACTTATACTTGTGTATTTAGTATTTAATTAAGTTTGATGACACTACTTATTATGCATCTGTAATTAAGATTTCTAAGAATTTCATTCCACCAACTAATGGCAGTTAAAGCAATAATTAAAATACTAGGCCTTTGTACAATACCTAAGTAAATTATATTAAACTTTATGCAGCATTCAGGGAAATTTTTGCAAATATTTACACCAACTATAAAACAAATAGTTATTCATAATATGTTTATTAACAATAAAATAATCAGATGTATGGGATTTGCAGATCTTTTTTGGATGTACACCTGTGCGTACGAATAGTAAATATTAATGTTTTGATAGATTTTATATTTTCTGTATTTAATGTCAACATGAGCTGAAAAGTGTTGTGTGAAGATTTGAGAAACTGAAAATCAAGTCGGGGTTGGCGCATACAGAGTAGCCACCAGTAGCTGGAGGGCATGATTATACGAAATTATTCATGAATGAAAAAGGGGAGAATAACGAGTTTTGTATGGGAATTTTGATGTTCTTTTTATTCTGTGCTCTCTTCTCGTCCTCACTCCTTTACTTTCACTCCCATCTTCTTGCCTTTCATTCTGTATTATATTTCTCACAGATTACAACATAACATGCTTAGAAGGATGCGTAGGTATTACTACCAGTACTAGGAATCAGACTTTTGTATGTAGTCCTGCAATAAAAGAATATCTAAATATTTTTAGGATATGAAAATGCGTAGGACACACAACACAACCTTATTTCGCACAACTATATAATATGCAAGTAGATTTGCCGGTTGAGTGTGTAGTGTATTCCACAGAATGTTATTATTTCTTCCGCTGTCGCTGTTAACTAAAATACTGTCGCATATCAAACTGGAAATCAAAATCAAGCTATGGAAAGGGCGAAAGCTGAACTAAACCTAAACTTAACCTCAAGTCTAGCTATCACCAAGTGGATTTTTTATGGTGTAATGCAGTGTCATCGCTCTACGTCTTCTGTGTTGGGGAAATTCACTTGGAAAAATAAAATTGCATTTTCATTTGATTTTCACTACATTTTATTTCGGAAAGCTCAATTTCCATTTTACCCTCGCAAGATAGTGTTATAATGGTGCTGTGTTAAGCTAAATATGCATGCATAGGAAATAAATGAGTATATTGAACCCATTATACCTCTAACACAGCGAAAGAAGAATTCTATGTGTATTACAGTATAATAAGACGATGTTGATACAGACTTTAGTCGGGATACGTATAATATTATGCAGTTTTGATTTTATGTATATAATATTTTGTAAACCACCTAAATACTTGCGTTGTGTCTCAAATTTCTGTATATACTAAAATGAGACTATCTCACTTCTTGTTGGGAAAAGAGCTTAAATAAGTGAGGCAAATACATATATATTATTTCCTTTGTATATAAAGAGTAAAGAAGGTATAAAATAAAGGAAGTCTTTAGATGTGCACTTACTCTTCTGCATTATACATTACATTACGCACCACCATAATGCATAATGCTTTTATCTTCTCTTTACACACACGCGTAGTTTTTCTCATGCTTTTAGCTATACGGAACTAGTAGATATACGCAATTTCCCATCATCACAGCAAACCGTGTCAAATTATTATTGTCATTCCCCAAGCTTAAAATCCTTTTGAAGATCATAATTATGTTCTCCGCGGATATACTGTAATACCCCATGCAGGTCCTACGATAATAAAGCTAGTTTCCCGGTTTATAGTAAACCACATAATAATGTTAGTAGAGCACAAAAGTACCTTAGGAAAGTAATGCATTGATGAAGAAACTATCGAATAATTTCTTTACTTTGTGCAGTTAGTTGTTAATAGCTATCATATTCCGAAATTCGTACACGTTTGTAGTAAAAAATATCAATCTTAATTGTCCTTTTCATTCAAAAGTAGTATCGTACATTAGATTTGGAATAGCAATTAACCTTGGGTTACAATTTTGTATACAAAAGAGCAGTGGCTATCCTGGGTTCAGTGGGCCCTGGTTCAAAATCACCATTTTGAGCATAAGTGGGCCCTTTACTATGAAGG
>JAQFYB010003694.1:0-18581 GCA_034694085.1 Pogonognathellus longicornis | reverse complement strand
TGACTGTCAATTGACACGCTAATTTAAGAACAAAAAATTGACACATTTTTGAATCAATAAGTAAATACCATCTTTAATACAGAACAATTTGATTATTTCATACAGTATAAACGGTGAGTGTAAACTTATTCGGTCTGTGGTCTCTTTTCAATCCACTCTTTGACTTGAGGAATAGCATGAACGGATTTGATGAGGTTTTCCACAGCAGGATATCCATCAGCGATACTCATATTTGTACGAGTATTGATCATTGTGATGTAATGGGCGAGGACCAAATCAACCCATGTGTAATTAGCCCCTACAAGCCATTTCCCACCATTCTTCTCGATAATACTGTTCAATTTTCCCATATATTTAGGAATTGAGACTTCTTTGATTTTGGTTAAAGTTTCCAACTTCTTCCCTGCATCTTGTTCGTGCATTAAGCCACGCCATTCTGGAAACAATAAAAAACAAACATTAGCTTTAATTTTCTTTGTATCTAAAGGAGTAACCCAACTTCACAAGTGTACAAATGTATGTGACAACTTTAAAAATCAAATTGTCAAAATAATTACATGATAAAACTCTCAGTGCAATTAAATGAATAAAATGGTGCGTTTCGAGTTACCTTGTCCAAAGTCTTTGATAGCATCGATATATTCATCGCACTTGGCTGCTTCATAATCATCAGCTCCAGCCAAATTAAATTTTCTTGCAACAAAACGTGCAATTGCAGTTGACTGTGCTATCACTTTCCCATCAACCTCCAAAATAGGCACGGAGCCCCAAGGAAGATCTGTACAATTAAAACATAATATTATTATAAGAGAAAGCTAAATGTAATTAATTACTCAGACTCACACATACAATAACACAGAGGCAGTTGAAGTTTATGTAAACAAAGAGAGCATTACTGTTCTTAATTTCCGGAGGCAGTACTGGGTAGTGTGCATCATCTTTAGGAAAACGCTTGTCTTCGTATGCGACTCCAGCAATTGCGAACATGTAGCGGATGGGCTCAGCAAGTCCGGTGATGTTGTAGTAGGTCAACTTGTATTCAGGCATTTCTGTACAAATTGTATAAATCAATATTATATAATGTACCTAGGTAGGTACTTACAAATCCACACAATGGGATAGTTACTTAAGGTTGAATTAAGGCATGAAATATAAACCTTAAGTGTACTGTAAATTAGCTATAAATATTAATTTGTAGTACGTAGACTTACTTTACAGTTTCCGTTTATGTAAATGGACAAAAGCAGAGAATCAACTCAGTGCAAGGATTTTACTTTTACTGTCGGAGTATAAAGAAAAATTGTGATTGTGACTAGTGTGCTGACAGTCGAGAGATAATTCTCGGAATGACTCAAATCACTCAAGCTAAACCTCAATGTAAATTCCCTGCAATTGTAGGCAATTATGTATACATTGTCGGAAGTAGGTATATGTATACATATAATGTGTATTACACTACATACACTCTAACTCTCTATTATGAAGTACACACATTACATCTAACAAAGATAATAATATATCAGAACGATAAGTCTTCTAAAGCTTTAGGCCATAATAATATGTATGTGTATACCATTGTATTCGTTTTCCATGTATTAACGTTTAGAGCAATACATACCTTCTATTGTATAGTGAGCACAAACCAAATTAATCCCGACTGCGGATAGGTACTCGTGGCAGTTTAAACTGTCTAGGTATAGAGCTATGTATATTCATTGTATATATTTAGCCTTGAAAAGTTTTCAAGGATACATTACCCGATCCTTCCAGTATAATGTCCATTCCCCTACCAAGATCAAATAGCAAGCGTCTCATCAGTCTCAAATATTAAATACAGTTGTGCATGTTGGTTGAGTGAGATGAGTAATATTCTTACCTATGCACCATCGCTAATGGTAGTATGTATTAGTAGGTAGGTGTACCTTGAAGAATAGGACATTAATAAATAAGCTCAACAGACACATACAATATAAAATGTAACACTGCCGATAGAAAGTGAGGAAAAACTGCAGTTTGCATGCGAAAGATGAAATGCGATATGATATTGTGAGTCAGACAATAATATTATTACATAAACAAAGTTCTTAGTAGTTCTATTCTTATATAAGGTTCAATCCTATCAGAAACAGACCTATCAGAGCAAATGACGTAGATTGCAAGTTTCTGTTTTCCATGTAACATTAGGAGCCGCTTGAGACTGGAAAAGTCAATAATGTCATTAAGGAGAGGGCAAATTGCTTGTTGAACTTTATTTTGACTGCTATTAGCCATAGACTCCAGCAAGAGAGTTAAAAACAACAACGCAAGGTCGGCAAAATGAACTTTGTTAATTCAATTCTCAAGTAGGTAGTGGGAATCTAGCCTATGGTATGAAATGTAACATCATAATCTAGTACTTTATATACACAACAAGTCAACAAAACACTTGTGAAAAGAGATGAAATGCAGAATTGATCCTTTTATATCTGTCTTTACATCGTGTGTGAGAAAACCTTAAATCATTTTGCCATATAGGAATCACTAGAAGTACAAATGTATTTTTTATTGCTTTTGTGACTCAGGGTCTCACATCAGACTGTCAATGAACAATACAAGCGTTTTGATAACTTGCCCTTCAATTATTATGCACACAAAAAATTCATCACCCTATCTTCGATACCTACTCGGTAAAAACAATGAAAACCTATATTGTATTTTTGTTAGAGAGAGAGAGACTCAACCTTTTCGTCGAGTCAAAATTAAACTGTCATACTACCGGCTGTTTTTTTTATAGCTGTCAGTTTTAACAATGCATTTCTCCAATTGCTGTTCAATTTTGACTCTCTTAGCACGCGCATTTCTAGGTGCCTACTGCCTACCATACACTTACTGTAATGAATTTCTTTACCTTTGACAAATTCCACATTGTTGGAATAGCAATTAAATCGTTGGCGATTTATTTTCTGCAATTAAATTGATTACACCTAAGAGTACAGGTTTTGGCCATTATGAAATAAATATTATAATGGTTTAACTGTGAGGTGAGGATATGTCAATATGTTTAACCACAAATAGGATATTTCTAAACTAAACCTTTTGTTACTTACCTAATTCTACTCTATACTATAGAGTCTATAGGTCATTGTTATGTTACAAATATTAATTATTTTATTTTAGCTATAGAACTTAAAATAAAAATAATTCATTTATCATCGCAATCAGATTCCCCGTAGAGTAGTGTCACTTGAGACGGGCGATTTAATATGAAAGTTGTAGATTTGTGTTCTTTTACATAAGTATCTTATAAGTTTATAATCCGTATATCGTAACAAATTCACTCCAAAGATTTCAAAAGAATGCAGAAAAGCACAAATATGTATTAATATTAATTTGTTCCCATAGTGTCCTTTGTTTGTAAGGACAAAGTAACTTCAGATAGATATTTCCACGATTGATGATTGAATTTTAGTCAGATCGATTTAGATTTTTGAGATAGAAGTAGGTACATTATTACAATTTACACTTATAAGTTAAGTAATTCTTGCAATTTTTTACCTTAATCTTCTACATCATCTCACATAATTACTACAAATATACCTAACCCTTTTGTATACATACGATATATTAAAATACCTAATTAAACTGATAGTTTCACTTATCATTTACATTTAGTGTAATCAGTACCACCATGAATTATTTACAGCAAACTCAATCCACGTATGGTAGATTGCCTCAAAAGCCGGATCAGATTGTGAAAGTCGAAGTCGTAAACGATGATGCTGTGCCAATCCAGGATCAGATCGAAAGTCTTCGTACAAAAATTACCTTGAAAGGTAAAATGATTAAAACAAAATATTTGTCCAGGCATTTTTTTAAATTATTTTAGCTTTAAAGCGTTTTAAAAATATATTTGTCTCATATCTTGTGTGCAGAGCGCTACAATCGTGTTCTTCGAGATGAGTTGGAAGAATCACGCCAAGGTGCAGCAACTGTTCTTCAAGATCTCTATAGAGAAACAGACGATCTTCGTCGCAATTTGATGGATGCCGTGGATGCAGAGAAATTCGCAGTACAAAATGCTTTAAGAACTCATCGGACTTTTCAATTGGCCATGTATGACAAAACTCCTAATGTAAGCTTTGAAAGAACTACCTACATTTACATTACATCCAGGATTCTCCAGGATTCTACTTATGATTGATAATTATTAACTACATTATTGTCATAAAAGGTGGCTATCGAATGGCTTGAGGACAAATTGTTTGATAACTCAAAAAGACTGAATTCTCTCCTGGACCGTTTACAAGAAAAACGGCACAAACTTGAAGATGCTGAGAATATGGTGATTGTAATTGAAAAATGGCCACGTCCAGGTAGCCTTCCCTGGGAATTGGCTGCCAACCTCAATTTAGTCCGCATTGACAATATGGTTGAAGCTGTTAATGGTTTGTTTTACAATTTTCTAAAAATTCTTTTGAAAAGTAGAATAACGATGATTAGATTAGTATGTACTACTGCTTCAAGTGTAAATGAACGTAAACTTATTTATTAATTTCTTTTTCAAGTTAAACGAGAGACTGCTCAAATCATGAATTCCAAATATCGCGATATTAAAATGACATTATCGGAAGAGCGGGGGAAATATGCACCGAACTTGAAAAACCTGGAAAATCAATTAAATTTCCATAAGGCAGAGCTAACTAATCTGGAGAAAATGCAAGACGATGCTGCAAAAGTGCGTTTACAAAATAAAAAAACGATTTCATTTCTTGTGTAATACTTGATAATTAATAAATAATCACGTTAACAATAATAATATCAGTTTCGGGAGGAGTCTGCTAAGAATCTTGTTCTGACTGAAAAGGAAGCATCTGACAATCGAAAAAAACGAAGGAAGCAAATGGGGAAGATGAAAAGAGCGGTTCAAAAGGTCATGGAGGAAAACCAAGTTAAGTTTATTAAGCCACCCGAGAATAAGCCAACCGTCCTAGTGAATTTCGGTCAATCGAAAGATGAGAAAGTACAAAAAAGTGACGTTCAGGACAGAATTAATGCAAAACATGCGGAAGTTGAAAGATATCAAGATCGAGCAAGGAGGCTTGTAGAAACCATGCGAGTTCCTGATTTAACTTATATTCCTAGTCGGTAAAAGAACATTATGATTTGAAATTAAATATAATATTGTTGTCCGATTCAAAAAACAGAGCTGATTAATTCTCAAAATCATGTTTTAAATAACAACGGCAATTTTTTAACCTTAATATGAATTGTTTAGTTTGGTGACAGTAATTGCTCTGGGTGCCCGACTAAATGATGAACTTGAAGCTAAAGAGCAGTTAAGGGATTTACTCATCCGTCAAAGGGATCAACTGATGCTAATTTTGTGTCATTATAAATACTCTGGTCAAGTTCAACAAGTTGAGTAAGAAAAAATGGCAGTATTACTTTTATGCAAATTTTAGTATTTTTTCGCCCACAATATGACAATTTTTTCATTCTACTTCCATTTCAAAGGCATCTTAATACGATGAAGTTATACGATGACCAAATTGAGGAAATGAAGCAATCTATGGAATCGAAGCATGTCAAACTGTCACATTATGGAGATATAATCGGCAACATCCGAATGGGGGTTATTGCATTAATGGAAAGACTGGATGAAAATAAATCGAGTCACCACAGCCATTCGCATTCTCATTCAAAGTTGACACTGAAGGTTCAGATCAAAGTTCTGCATAACAAGTGCAAGAAATTGTTGAAATCCCTTGAGTCGGTTCGCAATTTATTCGACACTGAAAGTGACAAAAATTATGCTTCCTATGTTAAACCCGGTACTGTGCCAAATCGTCTCGTTCGTGTTGGCAGTCCGGTTGTTTCAGAAGGCTCTGATGGTTCGTACCCTACACGGCTATTTTGAACAAATATTTAATACCTATAACATACATATTAAGCAGGATCATAAATTTATGAATATTCATTTTATAACAGAGGAGGACTACACTGATTTCAAAGTTCCTTCAAGGAACGACATGAAACTCCGAAGTGCCAAGTTTATTCAACAAGCTCTCATTAGACGTGGACTTCACTAGTTCCTAAACCCAAACTCTAAATTCACAGTTTCTTTTATTCATAAAATGTGTGTCAAAATTATCAGTCATGGTTTTAATGCAGTAACATTCTAGTCAGTCCGTTCTACATATCTGTATAATACAATTATTCAATATCATTGCAGTAAACTCATTCTCACTCAGTTCTATGAAAGTCATTTAATATAAAATCAATACAAATTTCATTGTGTCTTGTACTTCATTCTACTTGCACCACTAATATAGGTATCGATAATTAATGCCTCTTTTCCAAAAAGAAAGTTGTAATTTTAACATGGTTAGCATTGAAATATTATTTATGCATAGGTATGTGTTAATTTATACAAGTATTAAATAATGTGCTGAGATTGTGTACATACTTGTAGATTGAGTACATTGTGGAATAGAAATGGGTTTTAATTTAGTATTGTATGTAGTGTATTTGTATACACCTGGTTGAATATAACATTTTAGTGTTTTTACGTTTAAGGTAATTAGAGAAACGAAAATAAAGCTTACCAATTGCTAATTCCAAAAAAATTCTATCTGTAATTTATTTAAATATACAAAATAGATTTTTCTCTTTATTTGTGCATGGGAGTCTGAGTCGGTCATTTTGGTTCTTTATAATTACACACCTACACGAAATCAGTACCTAACCGACCGATGCAGTTTTACGTGTATCTTTAACATGGCCATACAATTATTGTACACTGTATTTTTACAATAATGCTACTGCATGTTTGCAAGGACCTTGTATCCAGAGGTTTCAGGTATGCTATTAGGGACTTTTGTATTACAACTTCATAGAACTAATTGTCAGCTGTACAAACCTACATTCAAACCAAGTGGAAATTGCACATTGAGACAATCCCACTGGAATAAAAACTATGAACCTTGTTTTGGTAGATGTATTTTGTTAGTTTGTATTGCTTTGTATGTAGAATTTGGTGTGTGGAATAGTACAAAAGGTACTTTCTAATCATTGTTCTAATTCTCTATAGCTTACTAACTTTTGCCACTTAAAATAATCCTACAATTAGTTTGTAAATGGCAACATAAAACATACCTCACACACAAAGGTAGAACACAAATAATTATTTGAGGTAGCCACGTACGTGTATTGTACGTACACTACTAATAACAAGTTCAATTCTCAGCTATCATCAAAGCAATTTAATTTCCTACGCCAAGAAAATGTTTCCAGTCACTGTCTCTCCACCATAAAACACAAATAAATGTGTTCCTATCCACCGAATACATACTAGGAGGATGGAGAAGGATTTTTTGTTCATGGGAATTGAAGGACAAGCCACAAAATTACTTGCATTTTACCTACCAAATGTGAGAAATGAGACCTGAGTCATGCAACAGTGGTTATATTAAGACTGCTGTATGTGCATATAGTCTATGATACCTGATGATGCCTTCTATAGTGCTTAACCGAATGCAACATGTGTAAATTATAATGTGAATCCTCTTTTTTGCTAAATCTGATGATATGCCGATTTAAGAATAGTATTACTCTGAAAATACTTGCTAAAAGTGCAACTGGAATGAAAAAGTCAAAGTCAAAAGTACAAAACAAAGTTTATGGGCCGAAAGAAAAGTATTCTGTTCACACCCCATGAAGGATGAATTGTATTTTTGCAGTCTAATCTTTTACAACGAGTGTTTTGTTGCCTTTTTCCCGTATCTATAATGTGTAAACCATTTTATGCATTTCTGAAATCTAATTAACAAAGTTAATGATTTAGTAATGTGTAATAAAAGTTGCATTATAATTGTTTTTACCACTACTGACTTTTACTGGTAATGATTATCAGTAATCGTCAACAAGCAATTTATTAACTCCATGAATAGTCTGTATACACGTCACCCCATTGAGATTGACATTCTCGTCATTATTATACAATTAAAGCACACTGTAACAACACAATCTTTGATAACATGATGATAACACAATTAGCAGGATTTGTTTGTCAAGCAGCATTGTCTTGCATAATGATACATCTCTGGTATGGTTGGTAG
The DNA here is from genome assembly GCA_034694085.1 of Pogonognathellus longicornis. Classification (NCBI taxonomy): domain Eukaryota; kingdom Metazoa; phylum Arthropoda; class Collembola; order Entomobryomorpha; family Tomoceridae; genus Pogonognathellus; species Pogonognathellus longicornis. Next base: position 10,485 of record JAQFYB010003694.1, on the reverse strand, counting down.
TAGTTATGTTACACATGTGTATTAATTCTGTACAATATTATATATTCTTTGTCTAAGTATGCATACAATATTTTTGAAAGATGTTAATAATACATGTAGTATCTTGTATCTCTGTAATTAAGTCAGTACACGTTTTCACTACATACATACACACACAACATTCGATTGATCATGCACGAGAATTTTATTTTTGAGACGAATGTGTAGGTATTTATGTAATAAAAACAATTAGTTGTATTTTGTATTTAGTCATACTTTGTCAAATATCATATTATATCAATACAGTTGACCATGTTTGTGTTTCGTTTTATTTTACCTTCTTTCAGTTACATTGATTTTGTCCATTGTCCATTCCCATGAGAATTCTACAATTACGTGGAAAATATAGACGCTTACATTACATTTACACACACTTTGACAAGCTAGTTTCTAAGTTTCTTGCTACTACATATAATATTTCATAGTGATTTTATCTAAAACGATTCTTTGCTTAGCTCATTTAGATGTTCTATTCACATTCTATACCGTGTATATTTAAAGACTCATTTCACACTATGTAAGTAGGCAGTACTTCCATGTCATCATAATACACATTACATTATCTTTCGTCTAATACTGTGTGTGACTAACCATGCAAACATTTGTTTTGTGATCATTCAAGTCATGATGAGCCTTTCATCGTCCTACAGAGTACTCTTTATACATCACAATTGATTTTAGCATAGGATTTCAATGGTGTAAGTGTAACAATCAATTTAAAGCATGACCTTCATCTAGGACACCGTGTTTGTGCATCCTTTGCTAATGTAAAGTGAAAATTGTGCAGACAGTGCGGGGAGGGTGGAGTGCGGTGGTAGTTTTTTATTTGTGTAGTGTATCGTGGAATTATAGATTTAATACAGAAATGGTGCATTACACAGTACGAATTATTTGTGTGGGTGTGCATGGATTTGGATACTACATTCATGATTGAATTTAGCATGTACTCTATAGGTAGGTAGTAGGTATGTGTATAGAGGTACAATGTTATAATAGTAGCTTGGGCATTAATATACGCACGCAGATACAGTATACATACAATGTACATACAAGTAGTGTTGTAATACGGTTTTCAGATCTATCGGTTAGAATCATATCAGACTTGACGATTTGCTTTCAGATCCTTTTTGGCTAGCAGGCTTTTATGCACTTACATTTACATCATTCATTTAAAGTTTAGTGTTATTTTTACGTTAAATTATCGGTATATTAGTAGTAGTATAATGGAGTTGCATTATTTCACTTGTTTTAGGATTGCTCGGAATGATTATCTTGTTTACTTGCTTGATTGCTGATGGTGATGGAATTGATTTACATAGGTGTGTTCGGACGCTTCTCTAACCACTCTTTGATAGTAGGAAGATCAAAAACGGCCTGCTTCAACTGTTTCAAATTCGGGTAGTCGTCCAGAATTTTGGGTTCGACGGTTGCTTCAAACACCTCGAAATAGTGAGCGAAAAGCAGATCAGCCCAAGTCACACCCGATCCAACGAGAAACTCTCCGCCGTTAGCTTCCTGTATGCTGTTGAACTTTTTGAAGTATTTCTTTACGTGAACATTCACTAGAACTTTCTTCAGCTCCGCCTTCTTATCTTCATCTTTTTCCAGGAAATATTTCTTCCACTCTAAACAAACGAATCAAGAAGAAAACAAATGAAATATCCGTAGGGCAAATTAATATTTGCGTTCACTCACGTTCTCATAAAACTTAGATATATCTTAGTGAACTTTTACTAAGAAGAATACACATTCCTACTCAGGCGCGTAGCCGTGATTATAAGTTAGGGTGCAAATCTTTAAGGGCCAAATCCGAAAATGAGATAAAAATGCATTCATAATAGCGCTCTGAAAGACTTGGTGTCGAAACCAATGGAAAATATATCTAATTCGCGCTTAGGAGGAAAACTGTTTAAATATTTTTGCCAACATAAAAAATGGCCTCTTTTTTTGAGATTTCAATTTATCCTGGGGGAGGGGGAACACGCGCAACACCTGGCTCAGCTAAGCGTACGTTCCTGCAACCAACTACAGATACATATAATAATACATCGCTAAACTATGTAGGGACAAGGGATATAATGCTTTTTTGCTTTCATAAGGAAAATAAATAAAATTCCAGGCTTTTTCTCCAGGATTTGTTTACCTTGACGAAGATCTCCCATTGCATCAACAAGCTCGTCACAACGGGCAGCTTCGAATTCATCCGCACCAGCCAATTTAAACTTGTGAGCCAAATAGCGAGCAATGGCTCCAGATTGAGCCAATCTTTTGTCCCCAATGTCAAGGACTGGCAACTGCCCCCACGGGTAATCTACAAACAGAAGGGATGGTCTATTAAATTAAAGAAATGACAATCCCATTAAAATATATTGCAGTAGTCGAGCTATATAGACTGACGACTGGAGTATAAAGATCCTGGAGTAATTTTGCAGTACACATATACATATACAGAGAAAATGACAAGGTTAGTTGGAAATTAATTCTCCCACAGAGCCACAGAGAAGGATGTTAATTAGAAAAGAGTCGTCTACTTAATTAAAGACATACAACGTGCAGCATCAAATTTCTATTCATGGAAGAATGGATAGACCGTGGAGACCAGATCGAACCAGTTGTATTTTAATTATCTTGAGCAGATCAAATGAATGATGAAGAAGGGAGAGAATTGAAGTTTGGCTAACAAAGCGAACTTAATTACAAATGACGTTGTTTACAGCATGCAGCTCTTTTCCTTCCATGTCATTGTGTAGTATAAAATAGGAAATGTCTCAACTCAACAAACTACTCTCTAAAAACAGCTTTTCGCCTCGATTCTCAAAGAAGAAAGACCTAAGACTATTACATGGTACTAGCAAAAGTTAGTCTTAGTCATGAATCGTTTTAATATTGATTTCATGATAATGTGGTTTCTTTTCTGTTTTAGAAGGTCGACGAAGAGGGCGATAACGATTCGCATATTATGTATGAACCGGACACAATGCAACAATAAGTGTTTGTAACACACACAGAAGCAGTAAACGAACCTCGCACTTTGAATACAAATAAAGAGACCATACATCGACAAATACAAATAAAATGCCTCCCACTGATATCAAACTACTTTCTACATCCTTCCTGTCTTTTCCTCCGTTCCGTTCTTCCTATCACACACAGCAATCGTTAAAAGTTGATACAGACAGTAAAATGAAACAGAATCAAATAAAACGAAAACACAAAACGGTACAAGTTCGTTCGTTCCGTCCGTGGCAGACCGAAGCAGGCATCGGAAACAATTTGGGATACTCAATCAATGTCGAAACATCCGAAAATAAATGCAAAGTTTAACCTTCAGAATTTCCTTGTCCACACAAGCCAACATGCAAACTGTCGATCACCATTAACTAACAACTGCCACCAAAATCTAATTCAATAACCAAAGAAAGTTTACAGCTGAGAAAAAACTTGTCAGGAAAAACCCATGTGAGAATGACTTGGTTTTAGTAGATGTGTTCTGTTCACGATACAAAACACGATTCCCGATATCGTGATACCTATTTGCTATAATACCCGCCCGAATCGCCAATAATACTTAAAGATACTCTCTCCAGACCCTACTTTTACAATTTCGGATAACGGAATGGCTACTGTATAGGGACACTGTACCAAAAACGTAACTTTGTATAATGTGTTTGTATATGTATAAGGGAACAAGGCAAAGTACTTGGCGAAAGAAGCATAGAGAGATGTGTCAATAGCACAGATCGATCGGGGATGACTCAAGCTGTCGCTTACAAAACTAAATTGTAGACCCATACAATAAATATTGACTTTCCATACTACATATACCTACCAACCACGCAATCTTAATTGCATTTACATTACTACACTATAACCCATGTAAATTGCTCAACAGGAACAGTTAACCTGAAAAATCCTCGGCACTAGTAGTACTACTGTGATACATGTTACACATACATAGCCAACATAGCACATAGTACAGTCTTATTTAATATGCACTGTTGTGAACCAATGTGTATACACCCAATATTGCATAATACAAACAGAAATTATATTTAACCTTCTATTTCTTGGCTGGCTACGATAAAGAGATACCTATCATTTTGCAAAACAGTTTATAATCAATATCTCTCTTTCTCTCTCTCTCATTCACAACCCCTTAATTACTTCCATTTTCTGCTCCAATTCTATTGCTAAATTGCTATATAGCTAAAGTAAGATACCTAAGCAAACACGATCAGCGTCCATTTCTAAACATATCAGAAAGCAAGAATTGCAGTTCATTGATACTCAATTTTGAAATACCGTATTTCTTCTAAAGCTACCCGGAATTCCAAAACAACCCTGGGGTAGCTGTGGGTATTAAAGCTTTAACTAAACCGGTCTGTCCATAATTCTATTCGGACCTCTAAAGCAACCCGGTGCGTAGACAAACAATTTTTAAAAGCAAACGGGGGAGGGGGATAAACATAAACCCGAAATTTAAATTTTTAAAAGCAACCTCGGGAACCTTAAGAATTTAGCAGAATGCAGACAAGATCTATTAATTTTAATTAAGAATAAATTGAATGCGAGAAATCATCTTAGTTGTTATTTTGGTGTTACATTTTTGAGATTACAAATACAAAGCGAATATTATTTTGTTGGAACTTACCATCTTTCAAGCTGGGCCATAGTTCCTTTTCAATGCGGGTATCCTGGAATGGTACACCCGCGACGGCGAAAATGAAACGGATGGGTTCAGCCAAAGCCTTAACGTTGAAATAAGTTAACTTGTATTGTTCTTCCACCATTGTTGAAATCGATTTGTCAAGTGGTCGCTAAAAGATAAATAAACATTGTAGTACGAAGCTGTTATCACGCAAAATAAAAGAATCTCAACTATCTTAATCTGACATCTGAGAAGAATGTTTTTAATCATTAGGGAGTTCCACAGTTCCAGAGATGAAACAAAACGCATTCAAGTGTGTACTATACATACATCAACAGCAAGATGCTTCTGTTAGAGCCTGGATCTAGGTGGTCTATACTTATGCTATAGAAGAATCGTTAAGCCACACTTTTGCAGCTTCCTTCCTTCACATTTCGTTCGCATAGGGGTTTCTAGCAACACCAAACCAAAAGCAAGCAACCATCTTCGCAATAACATGACCACTCTAAAGTTTTCCTACTTGTTCCAGACTCCTCTCCAAGTCGGATGCTATAGCTGACCTTGGAGCATTGCATATCCCCGGATGGTGTTGTAGCATAAGTACATTATAGTACATGACAGATGCAAGAAGAAGGGGAAATAAAATCCCAAACGCAATATCTTGTACTATTTAGTACAACATATATCTTCATGTGTTGTATACAGCATTTATTTACCAGAAAATTGCTAGGAATGTTTTCTAGCTATACCTACTCATATCTTACACATGCAACAATGCAGACATTCCACCAGGGCAGGGTTCTATATCTAGCCTACTAAAACCTAATATGAATTCATGTCGGTTTTGTGTGTTTACAACAGGCAATAAAAATCAAAAATATTGCTGTTGACAAGTGTAGCATTTATAAATGATGTGCCCAAATAGAAAATTGAATCTAAACTGTCTAAGTGCATTGCACTGTTCATAATGTACTTACAAATCCAAAGTAGCTTTCTATGTACGATATACTGCATTGCATAACATACTTACATACCTAAAGAATATTATAATATGGTAAAGAAACGAAAATCGATAGCAATCATGAAAACATAAAATATTTAGTTTGCAAAAAGCAAAAATAGAAAATTACTTACATCTTGAATTGCTGTTTTTCTTGTTGTTTTTTGTTAGAGAGCTGTTTTCTGTGCGAGTATTTCTATGTAGTAGAATGCGAGAGCCAAAATCCCTTTGAATGCGCTTTCTCTTTCTCTCACTCAATAAGTCACACAAATCAACGAACAAAAGTTACTTACAAGAAGCAGCACACAGGACTCCGAGTCTGAAATGCGAGATCAAATCAACTTTTCTTTTCTTGCTGTACTCTGTGTTTCTTTTTATACAATATTACATATATGTATACTATATCGGAGAAAAACTGGAGCTCAAAGCTTGTCGCAATATAAAATGTCCCTTGCCTGGCTTGCAGTAGATGTCTTAAAGATTTAAACTCAAGTTCAACTCAAAACAGCCTAGAGAGAAGTACTATACAATACAGTAGTACAGTAGCAGAGAGCTGCAGCAGAAAATCTATTTATAAAGATATTAGTATAAATACTTTAGTACTTACATAAACTGAGAATATTGTATGAACCTATACGCTATGATATCTCTAGCGATAGAATATGATTGTATAAGTATTGCGAATTAACACCACACAACAAGAACAACACAAGAACAATTTTCGTTTCACACCACAGATCTACAAAGTAGAAATGAACGATACTGAACAAACAACATAAGCACAGAATGAGAGACACAGAGAGACTACGAGAGAGAGACCAGAGACAGAGAGAACAGAAAAACTGTGGTGTACCAACTCCAGCGTGAACCAACAACTGAATACTACTTTGGGTCGGCTACGCAAGCTGCAGTTTTGGTTTCCTTACTACTTTACTTTGCTGACTTTACTCTCTTCTCCTTCTTCTAGTACAAATAGTACACTGAGTGTTAGTCCTAGTACTCCTCGTTTAATATAATATTATAGGTATATCTCGCTCTCCAAAGGCGTATCCAGGGTTTGGTTTCGGAGTATATAAAATCCCAATGATATGAGCTAAAAGTGTGCAATATATCGCTGGTAGTGCAAAACAAAGTTTGATTAATTTGAGCAAAAAACAAACCGGAAATGTACAAAATTTGCATGTAGCTCGAAAAATTGAGCTAATTTGGACCGAAAATAAACTTAAAATGCATAAAATTTGCATTTAGCGCAAAAAATTAAGCTAGTTTGAGATAAATAAATCTAAAAAGCATAAAATTTATATGTAAAGCGAAAAAAATTTACTGTAAAATATATCTTTTTTGGGATTTGGGGAAGGGGGATTATTCCCTTGTCCATCCCTTGGCTACGCCAGTGTCTGTCTCTTTCTCTCTGCTTTTACGCCTTCATAATATCCTCTGCCTCCGCACATACGTACACACAAACATCCACAGAGTCTTGGTTTGCTTTTGCATAGTATTATATGTTATATATAGGTATGGTATATTATTTCCAGGACCAGTAGTTCCAGACGAGTTCCATCCAAGTTCCAAGAGTTCCAGTGTGGTGTATTTGTATTTGTATGTAGTACAGTGTGTACTACCTACACAGAATTATATATGAAGCAAAAGCTCGGGTTTCGGTCGCCGTTGGATTGGTTTTGCTTTAGTTTGGCTTTCAGTGTGTGACGTGATGTGACGCGAGCAAAATTGAATGCTCCATGCATAGGAAAGGAGAAAGGATGAGGAGGAAAGGACACATTCAGTTTCCAGACTTAGACTTCGCATCCAAAAGACTTGACTCTGACTCAACTTGTCATGTGGACATGGAAAGAACCATAAGTTAGGTCAAAACCACAACAACGTAGTATAGTAGCACAAAAAAGCACACAGATGCGAAAATGACACATCGGGGCTGAGAGGAAGTTGAAAAAAATCTTGGCGAAAGCTTACATACTTATTTACTGTATAGTACCTAGGTAAGTACTAACGAAAAACGTCACAAAATTCAATAGTTATACTTACATATGAAATATATTTGGAAATACCTAGTACAATATTTGCAGATTATAGGCACAACTTACCGTGTCGTAACTTTCCCTGATTTCTGCGTATTACACACAAGATTTTTTTGCCCTGAAATATGATCAAATACATTCCTCTAATGTATACAATGGAGAATCACTACATATCCAGACAGAATACTTAGAAAGTTTCTATCATCTATGAACTAAAGTAAAAAAGCCAGTTCAATTCAGCTGAAATCAAACATAAATATCTGTATTTCATCACAAAGAAAAAAGCTTGTGAAAGTCTAATATTGAAGATGAAGGTAAAAAAAGCGTAAAGGAAATGAGAAAAAAACTGGAAAAAGAGGTGACTTTTATACGAAATTCCGATTGTACACATAAAATGTACGTCATAGTGTCCTTATCATGATGGCCATGCATGTACTACCAACCAATACTTATAAATAACATTACTACTACTAGACTACCTACTACATACATACTAAACTACTAGAAAAGTTTTTGAATTCATTTTCTCATATACACATACACTTTAACTCCTGTATAAAATATATTTACCATACTAGACCTACAAGAGTGTAATATTGACATACATTTTAATATAAAGAGACTAGACCCCCTACGAAGTAAAACATAAGCTGAAGCGCAGCAGCACGCATGTAAGCAATTATGCAAACAATATTATAAAGTGTCCTCTAAATCCATTCACTCTTTGTGAAGCACTAGATCTGCAGAAGAGACAGAGACAATTCATAGAATATTCCCGTCTACGACTACTACATAGGACTAGACCTACCAAAAACTACGAGACTACTTCTACTATGTACAACCAGAGATAGAGATAGAACAACTCTACTCTTTCCTTTCTTCTCACCGTCTCTCTCTCTCTCTCTACGACGTAGGACGTAGTATTTAAATTCTGCACTGTAATCGCAATTCTCTTGGTAATACTACATAAATGTGTTTTCCAATCATTTAGATACCATCTTTTATATAAGGCTTTGCAATTTGAAACCAAACACCACTTTCTAAAATTCTATTACATGTCCTTTCTCCTTTCTTTACAGTATTGCTTCGTACGTATAAAGCAACCTACGTAGATGTATACTACACATGCAATGTGCTTACACAGAGGTAAACGAATCCTAACGTAATATATTAACAATTCTCTTTTAGTTTAAAAGTGCTATAGAGTGGTAGTAATAATAGATTCAATGTCTAGGGTTCGTTCGTAGACTTACTTTTGGACTTCTTCTATAGTCTACATAGTACACACGACCATTTATCCTTCCCAAGTCCCTTGGTAGCAGTTATCTACGTTTTAAAATGATAGATATTTGCATACAAGCAGATATTATATTCCCAACTGGCAGATACATACACATACAACACAAGTGAAACCAACTCCATTGCTTTTGCATTAGTAAACTCCTGTCAGTACTACTAGAATTCCGAATTTACAGTGTTTTCTCTTAATTTGAAGTTTCTCTTTTACTTACATTAGTTACATAACTACTTACACAATAAATACACGCTAACATTTTGTAGCTATAATTTCTGTGCTATGCTGGGCCTTGAGTACAGAAGTATTTAGGTAAATATACTTCTTGTTGTTCAATGCTTGAGTGAAATTATACTAAGCATAATGAATATACCTATGCACCAATAGGAAACAACAATTAGTAAATAAGGCAGTAGTTTCATTGTACAAAAGTTACAGTTACAAGTTACTACGTATTTTCGGTAGCCTCGGTATTACATATAAAAATATGTACATAAATTTATTGTACATACTTGCCTAGAGTCTATCTATATACAAAATGAACATTTCCAATGTGTATACATATCTGTAGCATTGGTAGGTTATTGTATTACAAATACTTACCTACCTTACCTAAGTATTACTCTAACTCATTTAAAGGTAGATAAAAGCTAGGTACCTAGTACCTAGTATACATTATACGTAAATGGACTAAATATACCCACGTAGATAAAAAGGAAGTTGCATAGCCAATATAAAAATATTCCTTCTCGTTTTAGCTAGGTCTATACAAAGCAAGAACACGTTCAGCTTCAATTCAAGAAAGTTAATCGCACAGAATAATACACATGCATGTATTATACGTAGTATAGTGCACTAAAGAAAGTGAATAACTTGGTTCGCCAAGTTTTACTACATATATGATTGTTGTTATCAAAAAAGAGACGTAAAATATGAGTGTTGTAAAGCTATATGATCCGAATAAATATACGGGTACATATATGTAGTGTAATAAGTATAATGTTGAAACGGGTTTTCTGAGTGAGAGCGAAGAAAGTATTAGTGGGAAGAAAAAGGAGAGAAAGTATAAAAGGGACTACAGTTACATTGCATTGAGAAGCATTCCCATTTAGACGATGCATGTGTATGGAGACTATCTCTGTTGTATGTGTGGGTCTTTGTGTATATTCGTGTTAGTATTATCTAAGCTTGGCTTGGCTAGGTGAAAGACTTTGGCTTTACTTTCCTCCAGGAAGAGTTACCATCGGTGCAAGTTCAGCTCAGCTCAAATGTATCTGTAAATGTCAAAGGGAAATCCAGTCCCTTGCAGAAAGTACTACGACTCTACTCCTACATACTACCACACACTATGCACTACCTACTACTAATATTACAGAATGGGTGGTCTGGCCTTGTAAGGAATATAGTTATTAACGCCAGAATGCAAATGACTAAATCGTACAACGAACGTTTGGGATTACCGAAGTAA
>JAQFYB010003693.1:0-18582 GCA_034694085.1 Pogonognathellus longicornis | reverse complement strand
TACGACCAAAGAAGCCTCAAGATTACTACAGGGCTGAAGGGGATGGGATTAGCTGGTGCGCTTGCAGCCAGCCATATATATTGTTAACTACTCCGATTTAGCATGAGGCATGAGTCACACACAGGCACCAAACACTGCTTGGACAAGCTCAACCGAAGCAAAAGTGAGTAGGTACCTTGACGCACGGAACCCAGGAAGGTTAAGTACCTAAAAAGGAAGCCTTACACAATATGCGTTATCTACTTACTACGACCTACAACATACTTGAATCATTCACATATCAATGATTCGGGCGTTAGATTACGTGTTTTCAATCAAAAGAGTGTTCTGTGTATCATCATATTATATGTATGTACATAAACAAATCAAATGAAACACTGTCTCTTGGAATTGCCATTGATAAACGTGTTATGGGTACTAAAAGAGAAAGTTTCACCATCAACTAAAACCATCTTAAGAGGAGTATTAGATTCATTGGTTGATACATGTAGATACTATCTTTACACTTAAGTATAACTCGTAGCTCGTAACTATGGGGTATTCAAACAATGAATGATAAAATGACCATAAAAAATCGGGGTTAGCCATGTTGAGTGAGCCTCCTTCGTATAAATGCTTATAGAAGACTTGTAGAGATACAATACAACAAATGGGTTGAAGTTGTGCTCATCCAAGAGCCAAAGTATATAGATGTAAGAATAACTTCAGAAGCCATTAAGTATTTGCATGAAACAGGAACCTTGAGTATTTGGACTGGTATATGTACAGAAAGAAATAAGTCGTTACAAGATCTCCTAAACCGTTTCACTTTCTCTGTACTAGTGCAAAAAGACACTTACTTCAAGTTCACGAGACATCCAGCCCTGTCCTACACTTGAATAAAAAGGTAGAAGTTTACTCGACCTTATTTGTGTCTAAATAGACACACTGGAGACTACAGACACTTAGGTATTCAGTGTGTCGAAAGAAGTCATGCAACTTAAAAAGGATACTAGAAAATACGAACCCTGGGACGATTGCTATTGCAGTTACTACAGAACTTTTCATGCGAAGCTACAGGGACAGGCAAAAGTACACTTAAATCCATGCCACGTGCCAATAAGCCATAACAACTCAAAGTAACTCTAAAACGTAGCATTGACAATTGGCTAAATTTTCCTCGTTGAAATTACTGCGTTAGTGTATGTGCTGTCATTTTCATTCATAAATATCATACACTAGATACACACACAGATAGATAGGCACTATTGTTTACTATATTTAGAATGTGCGTTTAAACGACTAGTAGTTTATGGCAGCCATTTCCGTAGTACAAATATATGTCAGACAAATTTGTCAGACAAATGCTGTGTGTTGAAGTTGTAATAAATACATTAGCTCTTCTTAGTACTCCATATTCTTCTTCCTATGACTTCTCTCTGTTTATAAATTGTGAGGAATCCTGAAAAAAGCTTCTGAAATATCGCATGCTTTTGCCCAATACATGTTACACAACACAAACTGCTCGTGTACATCATACAGACCTATGAATAGTATATACCTTAAATATAAATATATAAAATAAGACTTTTTTTGAGGGAATGGGGCATTCAGTTTGTTAATAATATCCAGCATGACATACGGCTACAATATTTTGAAAGCAAGTCAAATCGAATCTCTCGAGTCAACGGGATAAATCACGGTGTTCACAGGATTTAGAAAATCCCTTGGAGTGTATGTGACTACACAGGGTACTTTCTCAATACTTTCTCAAACAAGTAAATCTATCTGAGTTTAGGACGAGACAAATGAATACAATACTAGAGGAATATTAGTATTATTGTAAACAAAGGAATTGTAAAGGATACCTTGTTACATAATACGCATAGTAATATTATGTCATTACAGTTTTTATGTGCACAGTTAAGACTTTAGAAGATACATAATGGCGGATATAAATGTATATTATAGGGTTGACAAAAAATCTGCGGACATTCATAGTCGTTTCTCCGCTAGAACTTTGCAATCAATTTCCATCGGACGAGAAATAATCTTTTTTGTAGTTTTTTTACATCCAAACGCAATGTATCATTCAGTTCAGATAAAAAAACAGTAGGAAATTCTTTTTGCTTAACAGACCTATAAAATAAGTCGTGAACTTTCCTTAGACTTTTCTCTCTCTCTTTTCTTTTAGACAAAGTAAACAAAGTAAGTACGCAACCACTTTACTAGCAGATCTTGTCTTTTTTCTTATAATGGGAGAATATGAACAGACAGGAATGACACAGTGATATATGAATGTGATGCGTCGACAAGTTTTCCTGATTTGTTCGTTGGACTGGAAATCATTGCATTGCAGCCTTGACTCTTGACAACTGAGTGTGTGTCCCAAATTCCTACGCATCAGGGAATTTTCCAGTGATTTATAATAATCACATCACTACTACCACCACTATGGCGAATTCATTGACGTATCTCTGATTCCCTTTTCATGCTTCGTCTTTATTAGAATCACCAAATATTATGTAACTATGTATCTCCATTTCATGATTTAGAACAGATACTTTGTATTATCTCTTCTGAATCTTACACTATACTATTAAACTTTATACTGTACAATAAATATTCTCCCACTAAAGCAAGATGTGTTCATGTATCACTATGTAATATCATAGCAGCTATAATTAGAAACAAGATTCAATGGCAAAAATACAAGATCATATCATGTATCTTAATAAAGCATTGAAAAGCTAAGGCTTTTCATTGAAAACCACTGCCTCGTTTAGACCAAAAGCTTTTTCGCATAAAATGGATAGCTGCTATAGCTGTTTTGGTTTGATTTAGTGTAAACGACCGCATAAGAGCTGTGGAAACTTCGTCAAATGTGATGTCAAGAGTTCGATTGCACGTAAAATAAAGATGGAAATTTACGTGTCAGCGACAAATGGGAGTGTAAAGCGGCGCAGCTCTTTCACTTCACCTCTCTCTCTCTCATACTCACTTTCTTTATGTATGTGTGGCTTTATTATCTTTTACAGTATGCACTATACATACACACTGCTCAATACTCGGGTTTCGTAAGTGTGGATATTTCATGGCAGAATATATCTGTAGTTTTACGTATACTACCACCACCACGAAATATCTATCCTAATACAGCGAAGCACAAGCCCTGCCAAGTATCTATCTGTCTTTATCTATTGAAATAGTCAAGACATGTTCGTGGAGGCTTCGACTCACCAGACCAACAACCTAGGCGAGAATAAAAATTCCTCTGAGGGGTAAACCATGAATGATGACTGCATTTATATTTTATACAACATTCTACTTGAATGTATGTCTACGCAAATAATATGTCATTTACTTTTCACCCAACCGTGCACACACTCTGAGTATTTTCAGGTTGCGTCGTCCAGTTTTATACGAATAAGGAAAATGGCTTATTTGAATTAGGTAGGTAGGTATGGTATAAGTTTAAGACATACTTATGTAAGTATGTACGTGTATGGGAGTGATATGTAGTCTGTAAACTTGAAACGTAAGATTTTATAGGTTTGGAAGAGTCGCGTTTGACAACGAGAGTAGAAAACTCGAGAAACGTCTCTGGTTTAAATCTCTTTGAAACTTTATGAATGCGTTGCATATTGCGTAGAAATAGTACGCATTTGAAGTTTTATGTCTCAAGTCTCAAGTAAAGTTATTGGAGCTTAGAGATGTATAAACATTATGTACATCGGATTGTGGTGAGCACATAAATATATTTTTGCTTTGTATTCGAATTTATTGCAGAGTCCACGCCAATCACCGCAGTACCTGTATTGGTATCACAATAATCAAATGGTGAACTTTGGCTCGGGTGTGAGTGTCCATACTGAACCAGGGATTCATATTCACTCAAGACTTACAATACCGTCGGCTGGTCCACAGCATGCCGGGAACTACACGTGTAAAGCGTCCAACACCCAACCAGCCACCGTTCAAGTATACGTCTCTGATGGTAAGTCACTTATTTTTCTTTGAACTTTCTCTTTATCTCGTTCAACTTCTTTCCCTATCTTTCCTCCCCTTTTCCTATTCTCTTTGAGTGTGTATTTCTATTTAATAAACGAAGGAAAAGAAACGTTGACTTGTGTGTAGTAGACCTTATCACATTCCATTGCTTGCGTATTATGAAATGTTAAAAGTATACATAGGGTGTGGGCTATCATACCAGTATAGTTTTGTATACTGTGATGTGATAACCATTCCTGTATAGAAAAGAAAAGGGGTTCGTATACATAAGAATCGTATGGATTTTTAATTTATTACACATTTTTCAGACACGTTTCCATCATTTTACACGCAAAACACCAGTGGCACGTGGTTGCATGTTTTTTATGCAAATTCTCTGCGATATTCCAAAAGATAATGCAATACACGCCTTATTTCTTTCCGTGTGTGTGCTCACTCAGATACGCACTGAATCTTTTTTATTTGCTCAAGCAAAGCATACTAACTGACACTAAAGAAAAATGCACTATGACAAGGACAAAGAATAAGGAAACTACTAACTTGGAAAATGCGAACGTTTTTTGTTCATCCTATGGCACTGCTGTAATCATTTTGTTTCTTTTTCATAACTTGTTTCATTTTATTCACTATGTCTTAAGTGTAATACCTACACCATAACCTAAAAGCATGATACCTCCACATACACACATACCACTGTGTTACATTTTCAAAAGATAGACACCTGAGACTGAGACAAAGCACGGTATAGCATAGTACTTTTATAAATAAACATTGCCTACCCTACTCCTTGCACTCTTAGGTAAATATAAAAGGCCATTGTTGAATCAAGTGATCTTGCATGCTTGCCTTCCTACGCAAATATCAAATAATATCTGTACACATTTACATTACGTAGGTTAGGTTTATAGTTGTAGGTGTGTAAAAATGAAGCATGCAATATGATATGATACGTAGCTCACCTAAGCGAATGCTAAGTCTATTGATAGTGAATAAAAGACGAATGTGAATATAGTGCTCGTTTCTGTCTCTCATGTAAGTAATGTACATATTTCTTTTGCACACAGGAGATAAAACGGCTGCCATTCAGCGCCAGAGTGGATCACATTTTGTTCCACATTGCTGGACTCTGATGGCAGCTCTTCTTCTCTTGAGAATACAACCGATCATAAGATAAAATATGATCCAAGCTCTTCGCTCCTCAACACCAAGAATGATTACCCAACATCTTAGACACTTGTGAAAACTAATCATTTCCTCCGTATCTCCGGCTTACAAATATAATATATAATACATATATAAATACCTTTGCACAAGATCTATACTCCCACTATGTGAATGAGTGTGTACATAATGTGCTACAACAAGAAGAGCTAACTCTGGAACTCACGAGATGTACAGTTACTTACATACAAGCAAGACTGTGTAACATTCTCCGTATTAAAACTCATGTTCATATTATTATTGTTATTATTATACTGTGTAAATACTACAATATATTATACTCCCTTATATACAGAAATACCTACGTACATACACACTACTCCTTCGGATTCGGAAGATATACTTAAATACATATACTGCATACAATCCACATACTGATGCTCTTTTTATGAAGACAGCAAAAGATAGCAAGACTTCAATAGACAGCCATGAAAGTGTAACATGTAACATGATACGATATTACGTGTAGAACAAAACAAAGATCTCTTCTTGCAATTGAACAACAATATTTCGTGGTTTTCACTGAATGAAAATAAAGAAGAATAAGTTCGGCTCTCACTAATAATACTACACATTAGGTAAAATGAGACTACACGAATAATGATTTTATTATTACGAGTAGTGTATAATATGACATGGACATGAAATGTATGTCAACAACTGTATTAAAGTTGCTACTGTATATTATACTACAATAACAATCATAATTGCAAATACCTTATACGTTTAGGTACTGAATTTACTAAGATAATTTTTGTTAGTGTTGTGTAGTAAATGTGTATAAATTATATAAGGGAGTGTGTGCTAACAATATTTGTATGACGACATGCGATCTTCGAAAAAGAAGTTTATTATGATAAATCCTTCCATCCCGTAATATTTACCTTTTACTGAGAATGTAATAGCAATATAGGGAAGTAAGTATACCTCTTTTATTGATGTAACTAACTACGTAGTGTTTACAGTGAAACACCAAGTTCACCTAAGAGATTTCACCTTTTACGTCCGTATTCTACAAATTACACAGATGTAGTAGCTCATGAACAGGGAAACTTTATTCTAACTAATAGCTCACTGGCCAAAAACAACAGCAGAGCTATTTCTACTCGTCTGAGTTATTTACTACACCTCCAATATTACGTTAGCTGTCGCAACAGAAATGATAAATAGCGAAACTAGCCAGATGTGGATTAAAACAAAGAGAGTCCAAACAACAAGCAAATATTCCAATTAAGAACTCCACTTTTTTATATCAGCCCAACACTCGCAAAACTACTTTTGCAACAGAAGAACGAAACAAAGTTATATTATGTAATATTATTTGTAGTCAAGGTTGTAATTGGTGTGAAAGAGTTTTATAGTGATGTTCGTGTGGACGAGTATGGAAACGATTGTGTGGGATGATGGAATAATATTAGATAAGTTAAAGTGTATAGGTACATGAGATGTATTCATAATATGAAACTGATTATTACGAATATTATTAGTGTAGAGAGGGATAAGCAAGTATTAATAGTTCAATATAAATAGGTGGTTACTTTTTTGGTGGTAAGTAAAATGGACATTAGAAATACATGTATATAGATCGTATACCTACCTGGAAAAACTTGTTATACCTTTTAGCAAACAAGCTAACTAAATACGAATACACACCGAACTATATACTTTATCATAACTGTGATAATACCGCGTATAATACTCTAGTTCCAATGCTATTCTATTCTAATAAACCGTAGTAGTAGTATTCTTGTTAGTTTTGACAGATGCAATGCATTACTAAACTCAAATCGTTTTTAGCTCTAAAGGTAGACACACATACTAACTTAGTCAGTTGGATAAAATTATTACACCCCAAGGTATGGAATATTGTGTACAATAGTTCAAAAACCTAACAAAATATTATTATATTTAAAATTACGATACTATTAATGTAGTGATTTCGTCTTTTCAGACTATAACATGTAAGTCTAAAAGTTGTATAGCCTTAAATACCCGAGTTGGGTTCTCATAAAGTACACATGAGAAAATTCAAATCGTTACAAAATCAATTACGGAATAAAGTATTTTAGCCCAACTTGAAAATAGACACTGAACACCTTTACATGTGTAGGTACTCTGTATACTTACCATATACAGATTAAAACCAGGAAAAATAGGATAGTACGTAGGAATATTTTTAATTATAATTTGCTTTTACTAGGATTTCTATCTATTGTATACAGTAAACTGTCCGTCTAGACTGCTTTAGGCAAACTGGAGCATGAAATATATATGCAGAAGCTACAGAGGCACATTAACAATGATTGAATCCTATAAAACGAGAATAAGTTTGTACTGGTGCTTTATGAGATCAATATTATGTCTAAAGTCTTTTCACGAGGACTATGTATAGGTATGCTTTTACTAATTTGCAAATGTGTTTGTGTATTTAAGGACGGGTGCTCTATCAGTGGACTTAATCAATAATATTATTGACAATTTGATTTATCGTTCAGTGTAATTTAATTCGATTAGTATGTGTATATAGAGCTGATTTTGATTTTAAACTTTAATTTGCAGCTGTCTGTGCGAACACTAAAGCTGGCTTTATTATTTGCTCACTCCACTCGACTCGTTTACCTATTGCTGTTCTATAATTCTAAAAATACATCGAAGCCAAGAAATTGTACACGCAGATTATCGCTTAAAAGCTTAAGAGATTCTTCATTATTTGCATTAAGAAAGCTGCTACTTTCTTTGCAGCATAGTCATCAAAGTCATCATCTTTTCATTGTGCGTGTAGATTTCAGCTATTAGCTTCGAGAATATCACGGCCACAATAATTAATTGTCTACAGACCTAATCTATCAATCTTAGTCATACTAAGCAATTTTAGATATACTTATATTGTAGTTGAGACTCTCGTTTCGTCATGTGCTATAAGAATGCGAAAGGCTTATGTAATGTGTGTTGTTTATTACTGATATTTTTTATTCTGTGAAAACTCCTGAAATCAGGAGTTTTTATATCTGTTCTTCCACAAGGTTTAAAGAGCGTGATTAGAATCGCTTACGTGCTTTAAAATGCTGGAGGTTGAATTTGAACTAACAAGCTTAGCATTTTAACAAGCATTGAGGTATATGCCGGTACTGGTATGTTGCAATAAAGTGTGGAATAATAGGCCGTTATATCGTTCCTTAAAGGCATTTACCATTCTACTGGTAATTGTACAGTTATTAACAAACAGGACGGACTTATAAAGGGTATATAACGAAGAATGCTTGAGAAAGTAGTTGTTTGATATTATGATGTGACATGACTGCTTGGAGAAAAATCATTTTTATTGTTTGCCTTTTGCGTAGATGGTAGAGGTATGTGTGAGAGAGAATGAGTGATGGGGTAAGGTTGAAGTAGATTCTGAGTGATTTAGTTGACTTTGGCCACTTGTATTTACACAATGCGTGAGTTCTGTTCTTTTCATTTATCTTATCTGTATCTCTGAATGCAAATCTTTTAATTAGTGGGTCCAAACACGACACGCTGCTCTATACTTATTGTTTAAATACGTTGCTGCTGTTGAACCTATTGTTTTCTTTGGCTTTGTTTCAGATTCTTGAATTTCTTATTTCAATTGTTTCCCAACAACTTTTGTTCTTAACTGCTAATAATTTCATATTCTAAACTTCAATAATTCAGTAAAGGGCTGAACTTTCATAAACTTATGCTATGCGTATATGGAAAAGGTGAAAGGAATCACGAGAGCGTTTGGGAGTGCAATACAAAATAATTCTAACACTATTATACACAGCGATGCAGCCCACCTACTGTTGAACTGAATAATATACACAATGGTGAAATTATACGTTGTAATTATGAAGGAAATTGTGTGTTTTGAGCTATTTTCCATTGCGTGTGATGTGAAAAGAGAGAAAACAGGACATACTTTAGGTCTAGTGCTGTGAGAATATCACTAACATGAAATTATTCTGCATAAAAGGAAAGCAGTTAAATAAACCTATAAGTCAGAAACACAGAAATACAATTCAAGTCTTGTCTGTATTACCAACAGTGCTAGAAGCATAGCATTCATATTAATATTGCATACGTGCACACAAAGATGTTAACGAAATTTGGACTAACATATAAAATATAATAATAATTACCTAGGTATAATTTTGTTATAATTTTATGCAGATGCAATATACAAAAATAGCATTTTTGAGTATTTAAATTGATACAGATAAGTAGGTAGGTGTATTCAAATCATCAATTACTCAATTAACTGTGTATTGATTTTGTGGTAAACAATTATCATGACATAAGTAACCTTCATCTTGTGGTTCCACAAACTGTAGCAAACTCTCGGTGGTTTGATTGGTAAACAGACTTGTACTGATTATTAATATCACTTGAATAAAATATGAACTATGAACTACAGCCTGTGCTACCCAGCAGTAGACATTTTGTAAGTAGATATGCTTAAACATTTAATTTTGTTTTTCATTTAGACACCTAATGTTGTCCTCGTTCTCGTTAAAAAAAGTTTCTAAAACACGTATACAATTGAAACAACATATATACCGTGACAAGTTGACAACCTGCCTAGGTGCGTACAATAATGTTGTAAATGTCTCATTGTCGCTATTCATTAAGTGGAAAAGGACAAGCATTATTGGCAAAGAACCCTAAGAATTATTCACGTCCAAATTATCTCAGACGGGGCATGTATTCGTTTGATGAGCATTGTGAAAATTGTGATGTTTCCTTTCAATGAGCTCGTCAACAACAGCAAATTAGGTACCTACTCCAAATTAATTTTGACATGTTATTGATGCTAATTGTTAGTAGTTGGCATTCTTTCACAAGAATGGGGGATATATACCAAGAATGGAAAATAATAGGAATATAATTATAACAGGTACTTATAAAATGACATTGTCACAGTACCTAGTACCTACCTGCTGCGGTTTCAGGTTTTGTGTAAAATGAGACGATGCTCAATGAGTTGAGACAAATTTTTTCAACAGAATAGCTTGTAAAATAAATAGTCGAAATAATTTAACAAAGTAAATAATGTGTAGAAATATTGAAACGAAAGCCGTGTGAGACTCAGCTCTCATACCTACTCATCCATCGCTATTAGCCATAACTTTTTGTTATTATAAACCCGTGCAACCCAATTTGATACTAAAAGTCTCATAAAAGCTAACCTAAAAATAAATGTAAAGCTAATAGCTTTTATCTTTTGTTCACCTCACAGTAGTCGCCGGCTGTAGTGATTAACAGCTAGTATAACGTCCACCTAAAAGCAAAATACTTTATACCTACAAGCGTTTAATAGCGACTTGTGAATGGAATTGAGATTTTTAGCTGAGTTCTGATCTTTCGTGTAGCTTATGGGAAATATTGTTCAATCTTTTGATACACGGAGTAAGATCTGAGTTTAAAAGAGCGTTGACTTTGTTTTATTAGTAATCCCTTCCTCTGGTTGAGCTACGACGAAGCCAAAGTCTCTGAAATCACCTTGAGACTTTGAGACCTGAGACATTTACAACAATAGCTACCTATTTGCAAACTCATACACAGTAAAATTACTAGTAGTTAGCTAGACCATAAATGTACGAACGTATCGCACAATTGTTTGTTGATGTTAATACTAAAACCGAAATCAAGTTGGTCAAAGTTAAGAAGCCAGAGTTAAATTGGACATAGCGTGCCAATGGAGAATCAAGTAAATTGAGCCGAGAGAACTAATTCAGATCAGACCTGCAGTAAACTTGTTACATATAAAATTTCAAACGAATACTTTCTCTACTGCCTCTACCTAATTTCTTGTGCCTACGTGATCTACGACAATGGAATGGACTTAAGTACGATTTCTTCTATTACAACAATAATGTTAGCAGCAGATTGCGATATAAAATGAAATATGAAATTACGTCTTGTTCCACAATAGTTTTTCCACATACAGTCCAATCCAAAGGATTGTTAAATCAAGACTTGAGCTACTTGAACTACTAAATAGAAGTGCGAATAGAAGATTCGCAATTTTATTTAGCTGTGTAGCATTGGATAAAAGTCTTAATTACAGGGAAAATTTACAACGTCAAATTATTTTTAGATTTACTTGTACTTGTAATTAATTACTAAATAAATTTTATAATTAAGAATGCAGAACGTGTAATAATATACAAGTAGGTTTACATCTGTAGTTTAAAGCTTGCCTTTTTCTCTATTAGTAAATCGTGTTTATTTTCTTTTCTTCCAGCAAGGCTACACCGGTTTAGTACTGCTTAATAAACTCACATTGAATTTTATTGTAATGAATTTTGGTGGAAATATTTATTAGCAGGTGTATTTGTTTTTGTAGTAAATCAAATGGTATTGTTCAAAGGGCAAATCCATATTTAGCACCATGTATGTATAAAAGCACTTACTTTATGTTCGTACAGTGTAGAAGCATTATTGTTTATATTACAACATTTTGATTTTATTTAAGTTTATTTTTGTGTTTTGCTAATGTGTGTATACTTCAGATTATGATACGAATGAAATACGAATGCATGGCTGACCTCAACAAAAACGATATTCTCAATAAAAGTCTACTTTCTTATCCGTTTTGCGTCGTATACGTTTGCATATACCGTGTGTGTGTGAGTTGATAAATATAAAAGTATGTAGTAAGCTTAATGTAGATAACCAACTAATATATTTACCATAAATAGTATCCATTGTGTTTGTATGTAAGTAAAAAGCTTATCCCTTTTATATAGATTCTGGAAATGCCTGTACATAAATACTGTATAAACAATCTCCTGTACATAAAGCAACAAAAAACGAAACGGGAGGTAAAAGTGAGTACTAAAATAAAATGCGAGAAAACATAACGTGAGAAATTGTTTGAGTTGAGCGTGTACCACAAGTCATTACAGCTAAAAAAATTCTAAATAAATATACGAATAAATGTTACAGTTCAGTATGTGTAATATTAGATGCTGTTATTACCCCATTGGAAGCTGTAAATGATCAAATGGACAAAGTCAACTGAAAGTTAAGCCGTGGTTGCATGATTTCATCATCGTTGTGGTGTAACCAAATGACTTAGTATGTGTACAAACTCTTAATTGACTCTTAATGTACCTTTACCGTAACAATTTACGTACTTATTCTTAGTATACGTTAGCGTTACCATTCAAAATATGCGACTTTTACAGGAATAGGGTTTAGTTTAAATTTTACTTTGTTCAGAAGACATCTATAATACTTAAATACGTCTGTGTGCAATGTACGAAGTTATTTATTGTAGAAAGGTAAAGATTTATTAAAAAGGTGCTTTATCAACGTATGTATTCGATGTAATATATTTACCCATTACATTTACCTTTTCTAATGTTAAACATTATAAGATACGTATATTATATTTAGATCTAATTTACTAAAGTCCAGTTCTAATAAACTAAATAGAAATTTTAGAAGGTTATGTGTTCAATGTTGGTAGTTATAGTAGAGACTCGGGTACGTACTCTCAACTTGAGTGTCTCAGGACTTGGCTTTGTATTCAAAAGAGTTATGCATTTAAATTAATTAGGTAAAGTAACCACATTGATTCTTCTTCATTTTTGTTGTTTAGCAGTAACCTCAGATTACGCATTTCCCTATATATCATTGTTCAATGTCCATTTCATTGTCCATAAGTATAACACTCACATGATATGCAGTTCTTCTTGGTAACACTCAATTTATCAATTCGTCTCGAAAAATAATCACTTTATCAGTTTGTCTTAATAAATAATCAATTTACCAAGTCTCAAAAATAGTAATAGTAATGGTGTTTCCTCATCTTTTACTTTTATATGTATACTACTTTAAGTGAATTGTTGGAATTATTAGCTGAACTTATTTGACAGTGGAAATTGACAGGGGCATAACTATGGAGGTGGCGTGTTATGTTTTAGTGTATTGTGTTGCAAAATTATTATTACTCGTAGTGATGTGTGAAATATTTGGTTGATGAAACGAAGCTATACAGAAAGAAAGTTATTTCAAGAATACACGTATACCATATTCAGGTTCACCGTACTCGTTACTGTATATATACAACACAATGCCAGCAGACATAAATAATGCACCTCATTACAAGCTGATTACAAAGAAAAGTAAAGGAATGAGAAGAAAAAAGGAAGAAAGGAAAGAAAGTAGAAAAGAAAGAGAAAATGGGTTTGTTTTGGTTGTGTGAATGGTATTTGGGTTAGACTTACACAAGTATAGTATAAAATATATAGACAAGAAAACTGCAACGTTTGTACCATGTGCATGATTGCTCACAATATATATTCCATTTGTTTTGTACGTAAGTCAAAATAAATCCAATCTCCAGTGTGTTTGTGTGAGAGTGTGTCGACTAGAGCAAAAGTGAACAAAGTGAACTACATAAGTGCTACAACATGTACTACTTACAAAAACAGTGTGGAACTCGACGAAGTGAACAAATTCAGTACTATAAAATTACTAGATAAAATTGTTGAGACTATGACTATGAATTAAATTGTATCGTACGATGAAAAACACTATAAGTAAAATGGATATCTGTGTATTGTGTACTGTACTATATTATACTACTTACTGTAATAATAGTGTAATTTAAGGATAATGGAAATAACGCTATAGCATCCATATTATGTAATGTTCTTTAAAGAAAAAGAAAGCCAGAGGACGACTACCCGAAATAAATTCATTTAATCATGTTATGTCATCCTTATTTCATAGAAATTATGATTGATTGAAGTGCTGTGTATAGAGATGATTTACTCCCAGGCTAGTTTTCTTTCACACACTACTCACCAAGTAAGGAGCGAAGGGTCATTGCTTTAACGCTACAATTACCATTGCTCTG
The DNA here is from genome assembly GCA_034694085.1 of Pogonognathellus longicornis. Taxonomy (NCBI): domain Eukaryota; kingdom Metazoa; phylum Arthropoda; class Collembola; order Entomobryomorpha; family Tomoceridae; genus Pogonognathellus; species Pogonognathellus longicornis. The sequence continues at coordinate 4,499 of JAQFYB010003693.1, read as the reverse complement.
ACTTTAATACTCCACACACAACTACAACACTAATCTCTCTCCTACATACTATTCTTGTGGTTTCTTTCTGTATGTTACATATTGCTCTGCTTTATATTACAGCATAAATGTAAACATTACTACTTGCTACTAAATATTGTGTATACATTCAACACACTAACTGTATTCATATCTAAACATGACATGTATGTATAGAGGTACTAGTACTTTAAGGCTACACGAATATGGTAACACGTATCGCCAGTGTTATTGTATTTGTATGTATATATATGTATAGGTAAGTACTATATTTTATGAATGTTTTTTGCGGATGGTGGTAGTTAGTGAGGTACATAATAATGTATAACATAATAACAACATTGCATCGCTGAGTAGCTCATAAATGCATTGTGGATGTGGACCAGGGTGGGCTGAACTGGACTAATGCTCGCCACATCACAATCACAATCAGTTCCGCATTATTTCGTCTTTGACTCACTCAAGTAGAGTCTATCGCTCACTCGGAACAAAACATTCCAGTCAAAGTCTGTCATTTTACGTAATTTAGGCTTTGCTGTTATTAGGCACTAACAAACTATTAGCCAATAGCCGTAGACAGTAGTTAAGGCAGTGGAACAATCCTTTCTGGCCGGAGCCTTTTCTAAGTGGCAATGATTTATTGGAGCCAGGCCGTTTTGTCATTATTGCCATGTAGCTAGATAACTACTAACCAAACCACCCATTGCAATGTATTGTGTGTTATTATATTGTGTGTAAATTCCTTTCTTCATTTTCAGCAAGTACTCCAGAAATATTCGGGTTGTATACGCGTACTTGTGCGGGAGCCGACTGGGGCAGTAGTGCCCGAATTGGGAAAGGAAGAATAAAGTGAGGCAGAGATAAAGTAGGTATGGAGTGGAGAAAAGGCTGAGGACGACGAGAGCTTCTCCACAAATTGTGTGAACCACATCTCCAGAGTTTGAGTAAGTGGTTACGCGTACTTGCTAAACTTTATAACTGACGTAACGTAGCCATTAGACGATACAACATTTATTTCTACCAGGGATTTTCTAACCGCCCATGTTTTATTTCTTGTCGGCTAGAGTTAGAAGAGACCAGGGTTGTGGAAAGAGTCCCGGGGGACTGAATCCAAAATTTTGCAAATAGATCGCTCTAAATGGATTTCCTTTGTCTGGTGCAGAAAGAAGATGCTATATTATCTAACATTGCGTTGCATAACTAACACAAACATGACTTGGAACTGTACATACTGCTGTTTGATTTTAGGGGTATAGAACTAATACAAACTCATACACACTTAAGTACTGATAGAGTGTGCTACTTGCCTCCAGCACATATTTTGGCATGGATGCATTGTATGGGGAGTGGACTTAGGCCATTCTACATGGACAATGGAACAATTCACAAATGATATCCTCTTTCGCCTTCACCAAACAATATCACACGAGACTTATATCTGTAGGTACACTTAGAGTATATATTACAGCTACACTGTTATACCCATGTAGTACAAAACATACAGCCGCAGCCAAGGCCTAGATACCTAGATATTATATTCCTAGATACGCAACTATCTCTAGTGTACTTAAAGTAGGGTGAAAGTGTATCAAATGTTAACTATACAATGTTCAATGTACATACATCCTACAATGTTATTCGTTGCTTCTGCAAGTGAACTGTCAAGAGACTATAATAATATGATATTATTTTGAGACTACTACTCCCACTCTCTCACTGTACATTGTGTACATACCTAATATATACACTGTATACTGTAATATAAACGCACTTAATTCTGTGTCTGTACAACAGTCTCATCGTTGAGCAATATGTAGCATCAGATTGAGACAAACTGGAGCTGAGTAGACCAGAGGCAATCAAGTTGCCGAAACTAAATTGACCAGTTCGGTTCCCGATTATTATGGTCCAGAGTCCGAACAACGTGGGTAAAACTACTAGCTCAACTGAATTACTGGACATTAGGTTGTCGATTGTAATGTAAACTTATTCTGAGTAGAAGTTTCACTTCTTTATATCAAGTCTGTAGTCTCTGTACTTCGGTACTACCTACTGTAGCCAATAGTGTCTAGCTAGTATACAGCAGCAGACAGGGAGTGATATCTTAATGTGCCCCAAGCCGACATTGTATACCCGTTGCACACCTGTTTTTATTACACATTTATACAACACGTCAAACATGTCTCCCTCGTTCCGACTCGCAATGACAACCTTCGTCTTGAAACTTGAGACATGTACTTTGCATTTAAGGATTATACATCAGCAACACATCTGTAATTCTTCAGGCAGGAAAAACAATATTTTACCCATTCTTTATTACCCTTAGATAGTTTGTAAGGTGCTCTGCCAAAAAGATGTAATAAAGTAGTATTAGGTACGTATTCAATAGATTAATAGATTCACATGTGAAGTAGCTTTAAATCTCTCTGTGGTCGCAAGTTCTCTTTGTCAGCGAATTCATAACTGTTCATTTATTTCAATGGGTTTTATTGAAGTAATGAAATTGGTATTTATTAAAACACCCTGTTCGATGGTGCATGCAGTATGAGTAAGAATTCATTATCAGGAGAAATCAGAGGGAGTATTTTACTAATCACAATGACACATTAAAGACCACGAGCAATGCTTTTAATAAATACAATTTTTATTTGGAAATTCGAAATAGCTTGGAACCAAAATGCTATAACTCTTCTTGATCGAAGTCATACTAATGCTTTATGTACAAACAAGGTACTATTTGTACATTCACATAAATACACACGTAAATGTGTGTAAATAAGTAGCAAGAAGGAAAGCAGGAAACCAAAAATGCAAATATTGTTAAACTGAAAGTATTTTAATATTGCGTGTATAATTTACCCTGTGGATAGTGATATCTACACAAAAGTCATGAAATCTAAACAGGTAAGTAAGAAATAAATAAGATGAAAATTCGTTTTCATTTCACAACACAAAATAACATACCATAGAGTCAACAAAGAGTATACCTAGTACTATTACATGCTATTGTAATAAATAGTAAACCTAATATTTTATGTACACTTAAAATAACCCTATCCAAATATGTTTCTGAATGGATTTATACTTCTTGGACCTTTTCCAAAGCTGGAAAAAGTTTTGAAGATTATCTTAAGTAAGGGTATTAAGAAAAGGTCACTTAGCAAAAGAAACGTTCGATGAAATGTAGTCACCTTTCCATCACACATGAGTGAAGAATGGAGAAACAATTTTTGCATGTTGCTGATATGTAGTCCAGATACGACATGCAAATACGAAATTAACTACACTAAAGTAATCCAACGATGCTAAACCAAACAGGCTCTTAAAATCAATCCTGATACTGAGGCACTGCTACTGTATTGTTATGGTTAAATACTTGCCAGGTAAATGCTATTTCTATATACCAGACCACTATGCTTTCACCAAGAAAGTGGTTCATACAGATATACAGTGTTTGATGTGCGCATTTTGTGCACAATATTAGTTAGTATTTGCAGTACATCTTAAATGTGAATGTTTGACCACATAATATGTGAAAACATGTACCACACAGTGAAATCAAATACTGAATTACAAAATATGAAACACATTAATATACACACATTGCTATTAATGCTATTCCGTGGGTGTTGCTTTGCATTGCATTTGCACATACATATTATAATATATATTACTATACCATACAGTAAATTCATACTTCCATTGTTCCATTCTGTGAAAACCGAAGCATCATTAAAACAAAGTTATAACTTACTTTTCATAAGTGTAAAATGTTTATAAGGAAAAAGCAGTCGACTACTACACCTTCTGTACATGCATTCTAACAATTTTTGTGTAAATCCATTAATCTATTACCCATATCCGTACAATGCATTTTATTATTTTAATAAAACAACTATAAAAGTGTGTTATTGCTACTTTATTTGCATCCTATAAATAAACAATACTATTAGTAGATTTGCTATAAAGGACTGATTCTAATAGAATTGCAAAAGGAAAGCATTAAATATAATGTTCGGGTCAAGCTCAGGCTTAATGTATATGTAAACGGGTTGGGGTCTCAAAAATTGTGCCAATTCCCAAATGTAAATGGATGAAACGAAGGTTTAAGCTATCAGCTTTCAATCTTTAGTAACATGATATTTCTAGGTTCCGAACTTTCGGAGATAAGATTTAAAAAAATTACTATACTTTTGTGAATAACATTAAAACAATGAAATTGTGAATGCCATTATCAAATCGAAAGGACTCACGAAATCAGCTAAACAATACCATCTAACATTGACTAATGTATGATACTTTTCCATTGCACATGCATGTTAATGAACAAAAGGATCAAGGAAATAAGACAACTTAAAAATCTGTTTCATTTCAAATTATAGAGATATCACAATCACAATCCAGAAATAAATCATATAACAAGCTTATAAGGTGAATCTACACACTCAAATTATACAGGATAGGGTGACCAAGATGATAAA
>JAQFYB010003692.1:0-18587 GCA_034694085.1 Pogonognathellus longicornis | reverse complement strand
TCGGAGATTTTTAGAGCTTATTTGCATGCTTAGATCTGACTTTTCGGTGCCTGCTTTTCCGGACTCTGATAATAATACTAGTAGTAAAATACAAATACGTTAACATACCTAGCTCAAGCTAGTAGTGCACTACAATACCCACAAACAGCTCCCTTCACAACTTCTGTGTACACTTTATTATAATTTAATAGTAATTTATTACTTTATAAAGTTTACCGATCATGTAACCCTACTCACACATATAGTGAGAATTGTTACATGATACTACCTTGTTATTGCTATATTATTACTACGTTGCGTGTTTTACAGGACGCTTTAGAATATAATGAAGCTAATAAGAACAGTATAAGTATATTGAACACAGATTTCTGTGTACTGAAGCTTAAGGACTATATGGAAATAAGTACCTACCCCATCTTCCACCACTTGAAATAGACAAAAAGTGCTACTAGAGTGTTGTTGCTTCTGAAAAGTATTATGTTGCTCCAGTCCTTAGCGAAAGGTCTACTACATAACGATTCATAAATATTACTTTTATGCTATAGTCATTTTTCTATGGAGGATATAGAGAGAGAAAAAACTGAAAAAAATGTAAATAATTACAGCAGTAGTAGCAAAACAAGGACGGGATAGAGATTTCTAATATTATATTATGATGTAAATGTAAATATTATTAGGTTGAAACCACAAACATCGGAAGAATTGTATTTTGCTCCTGGTCCAGCTTCCTTTTTATTCTATGCACATGTACAGATGATCATAATATCGTGGTCGACCCTTTATTATTCTCATTCAACTACATGTGTGTATGTAAATGTGTCTATTATTATTATGACTATGCTGAACTGATCGTCTTTTGATGGTAGTTGCAGTGTTGACTGACAGACTGGTAAGAATGTATATTCCTATTGCTCTACCCGCTATAGTGTTACGATAGTTGGAGTGGCGGGTTTGTTTTTAATCCATGAGCTTACATGCATATTCAGTCGTGAAGTTAGTGATGCATGAATTGAAATGAAACAACTTTTAATTCTGCATGCATTACTGAAAATACACAAGGACGCTAAGCTGGCTTTCGTTTTTTGTTTTACAAATCAACTCTCATCGGATCCGCTCCAATCTCACTCAGTCCACAACTAAAGCGTACTACGACTACAACACAAACTGAACATGAGATGAGACTTGACGAGACATGAGCTGCGTCGTTATTATATTATTATATTATTAAATATATGCAGAGAGAGCATAATACACATTTGTTGTACAAGAATGAGGACTTTAGGTGCCTAAGTACGTTCTACTAAATTCTAAGTGTGTGTGTTCTATGTATAAGGAGTATAGGTATTTTTGTACAGCAGCAGATGAGATGAAAGTGGATTGGTGGCTGGAGGTATCTTTCAGTGAAGGAGATCGAGATGTTCAGTTTGGTTTTTGGTTTAGGTGGTTGTTGGCATCGGGTTGGTTTTTCTGTATTATGAATATAATGTGGTGTGTGGTGTGAATGTGAGGATGTAATTCCTGCGACTGGTAATTTCCTTGGTTGACTTCACTTTAGCTGTGATGAGAATATCTAAAGATAGGGCAGCGCAGTGCCATTGCCACGGGTAAAAATAAAGGAAGAACTATTGACATGTTTATGACAGTAGAGTGTCGGTCTTCAGAGTTGCAGTCACATCGTCACATTTCCACAGTATTTGTGTTTAGGTGCACTCTCCACACTCCACTCACACAAAACACAGTCATCATGCAGAGCGGGTGACTTTGGCATTTGCTACGCTCTGCAAGCCAACCCACAACCAACCAATCTTGAAGTCTCACGTTCACAGCAGCCGACTCAGCCACAAACAGGAAACGAAAAACCCACGAGATTTTCCTCAAAACCCCATACCCATATGGGTTTTTCGTGGCTTTTTAGGTTTTTGTGGGTTTTTCATAGAGCGAGAATATTAGATATAGTTTCAATGCCTGGGCAAACAATATTACTATCAATATCAACAATACCAAATTGCTTTCTGCATTGTATTTAAGAGAGATTTACACCATAGCATTATATTCATTTTTCATTCGTCAAATTCGATGTTGCCTATCATTAAATAAATATTGTCACGGCTATCTATAAATTGCAAGAAACTTCGTACTGTTGTAGTTTTATAAGTGCCCTAATGTATGATTTTATGTAGATATAATGTAGTATGAGATTGCGTTGAAGTTTTATCCAAGTAGTTTTATCCAAATTTTGGCCAAGTATACATATTAATGTACATTAATATATACTTGCCATACTTATGCTAAGCATGCATAATTATACTTGGCATAGGTAGGTACTTATTGAGAATTTGGGAGGAGGATAAACTTTAATTGCAATGATGTCACGGTGAGATCGTTGATCTAGTTGTAGTTCGTTTTATAGAAGTTCACAATTCGAAACTGAGTCATTTTACACAAGTCTCATTTTTAAAATTATACCATTAAAAAAACCCAATAACACGGGTTTTTCCCCAAAAACCCATCAAAAACCCAATTACCCAAAAATCCGGGTTTGTGGGTTTTTCGTTTCCTGGCCACACACAATAACTAACATTTCCATGCTTCCACAACCACCATTGCCAAAATGCTACAATATTGACAAACGAAACCCAAAAGTACACCTCTGTGGTGTGTCTGGCATGTTTTGTCAATATTTCCTTCAAATTACTCATCCAACTCACACGAATTTCTTTGATTTTCCCTTCGATTCAGACAAAAACAAGGAATGCGACTAAAAATAAAAATTTATTACAACAATTCATTACTCAATGAGAACAACTGATTCCAGGTGGAGTATTTCATTCTCTCGTATTCTATTCTTAAGTCAATTTAATGTGTGTAGCAAAGAAGTAGGCACTTTATTCCATGGTGAATCTGGCTACACTCACTAAGTTTCTGCTATGTGTATAATATATTACTGCACATCTACATGCATAAGAAAAGAAGGTTTTTAGTTCAACTACATTACATGGGCATATAGATAGATCTACAATATTTCTATTGAATTCGTCTTAAATATTTTACTTTTCTTCTTTCTTACGAATTGAACTGTATTGTAATTTGTAAAGCGTACTGCGCTGGTTGAGCTTGATATTACCTACTAATTAAATCCATATTACTATTATGACTATTATTATAAGCAATGAGTATATTTAGGCAGTTCGAGGTTATCATTTTTTCTTCACCTTTTACACTACTGCATTGAACCTCTACGGCTATGCCCATAAATTCTCTGATTTTTTTCACTCTTCTTTTTACTTTTGTGTCTACAGTGTAGCTGTAGCTATAATTCCAGCCCAGCACACATTTTACTTGGTCTATATACATTTATGCGCATCTCCAAGCCAAGTGTGTATTGTAATACACTTACATTAGTACATGAGACGTTTGAGAGGAAGACCATGGAGAGTACGCAGTCGAGGCAAAGTATCCGACCGAAGCAAGTCTTCTTTCTCCATTGAACAGAATAAGAGGAACTGACTGAACTTGTTCATGATATGTTTTTGGATTCAGCCAACCTTTCTCGTTCTTAAACTTTAAGACTGACTGTCTTTTTCTATATACTTGCTCGGAACAGACCCCTCGCAAGCATGTGACCAAATTTGGACATTGAATGTCAAAACTTCGTCATGTGTCACCTGCAGCTTCACATAGCCACACTACACACTCTATAACCCTATTGTACCGACACGCATTTCGTATAACCACCGACCAACTACTTAACTAGCATTCTACTCCAGCTCTATATATTAGACTCATACATTTTACACTCAAGTTTAAACGAAGCATTTTAAATTCAACTTTAGTTTGTATAGTTACTTATGCATGTTGGTCTTAATACACTCCCGATATAATATTATTACAGTCTGTAGGTCCAGAATGTTCGCCTTAGACGAGTTTCACTTTACAGTACATAACATCCCATTATTTTATATTATTACGTACTGTCTGCATATTTGGAATGAATACCAAACCAACTACTACTTACAATTAGTTGTGTACGAAATATCTGTCTCATTCACTTTGAACGTATACTGAATTCTACGCTCTACGTTTTACGTGCACTGCACTGTACTTCATTTCCTTTGCATTTATTCGTAGTTTCGTAGTATGCGTAGTACTCTCTCGCCTTCTTTCAGATTCCGTTGACTTGAGTCATAATGCCACCGTGTAAAAACGTAGACTATCTTACCGGGAGTAGTAGTAGTAGTAGTAGTAAATGTAGGTAGTAGTATATTGATGTATGTGTCTTTTTACAATCCGTCACAATAATTCTCAAATGCCCCAACTTATTAACTACGGGTGACGGACAGTGAAATGCAACAAGCTTCCATTTCAGTTCAATCTCAATCTAATTTGAATAAAAGACACACACATCACGTTCAAGTCACAACAGTAATATATTTACCATCACCAATCAGCCTGACTGCTTCCATTTACCTTGCTCACACACACATGCACACGTACACACCTTGTGTGTTAGCAAACGCTGAAGAATATCATCATCGTCATCCTTGTTGTACATATTTGATTCGTATATGTGTATACGTATAATTTGATGCTATGGAATATTCCAAGACACAAGTTAAGCTTGTAGTGTTTTTTTGCTTCTTATTGTTAGATGGCAAGATTATTGATCCTTTTCCATAGATCCTCCACCCCATTTACACACAAATGTGTAAATACAATTACTATATATACCTATACTTGTATTGTACATATGGTGTGACTTGGAGATTGTGTGGTTTGAGCAGCAGTAGCCTAACATTTGTATATCAACAATGTGATTCTTTATCATTGCATTAGTTGGTAGCATCCTCAATGACAAGGAATTCACTTTGATTCGATTTTTTGGATCTTTATATATTACATTTTCATTATCATCATTCTTGTTGGTTGTTGTGTGGAGCCACGCAGGAGTGAATGTCACAGCACAAATTAATTTCAGTCTCATCCTCTTCACTGTTCACTTTGTGTCGTTGTTCAGACCAAATTGAAAGACACACACCTACCTTTCTTCCTACATACAAGGATTTTCCATTTATTGCCAATAAGTGAAACAAAGACAAAAATCACCATTGTCAAATAAATGTTGTTGCAAAATCAGATCAACTGATAATGCTCTCTCACGCCATTACACCAACCTCCATACAATACGCTACGCATTCAACAGTGTAGGCAAATTATAATACTGTCATTTCCATTCAGATCAACACTGCGTCGAAACAATGTTCTCATTGTCAAACCCCGAATACTGTGTGTATTGTAATGACTCTTTGTCGTAGATATCTATATTTAGCAATGATAGAGTGCTTTACTTTCAATAAATCTTTGTACAGTGGGCAGTTATATTACTGAAAGCCATGCTACAGGAATTAGAACCTATAGAGTGAGTAATTTTAGACTACTGTACAAACAAAGTATGTTTTGGAGATTTATCTTTCATCTGTACATATGCTGTTGCTTAACTTTAAATAGTCCCATCATTGTGTCCTGGACAAAGCCCTTGAGACTTATACTGATTTGATAATCATCGAACTAAACGTAACATTTTTACGTAGTGAAAGAAGACAAGCGGTTTTTCTTTATTCAAATTTTCTCACGACAAGCAACCTAATGTTCTTATGATGCACATAGATAAACACTCACACTTACAAATAAGACTATTGTAATTCATGTGGATATTTATAAAGATTCGTGGGTAGCATTAAATACTCTCTTTGTCTCGTCTATCTCTGGGGTCCACTCAAGTTCAGTTAATAAGTAGCATTGTGTCCAACTGTGCTGCTGCTTTGATTCCACAAGATAACCCATCCTTTTCAAAAGGTAAAATCTTCTGCCTCACAACATCATGCCACCGACAGGTGAATTTCTAACTGGCACACTCACTTTTCAGTTGAATTCCCTATTTCCGCTTCCTTGCCTCAGAAGTCCCCTCATTCTGTCAAAAAAGTCTGTCATATTTGTTCTTACTTATTCCACTAGCAGTTTTGAATGACACATTTGAAATGAATTTCTTGAGTATCATTTCTCCAGACATTTCTCACCTTTGTCAACATATATAACTTAAATTATTATATACATAAACTACATCTACAGAAAACTTATACACGAAGGATTTGAAACCCAAACATTTGAACCAGTATTGTAAAACTCTGCATAACATACATCAAAAATAGTCTTTCATATATCAGTACCCGATTTTGCATATTGTTGAATAAGTGCATTCCTAAGATTCATTTCATAGACTCTGCATTTACAAGCCATGGAGTTTAAAAGCAGGAACTTGTTAATTTCCCAAACGTCAAACAGTTCGCAATAACTCAGTTTTGCAGATAATTGTCCTATTAGCCAAATGCTACATGTCATGAAAGTAATTAGAATGATACTTATTGTTAGTATTTAGTGCGTACTTAATTTGAAAAAAAACTGGTTGAGAGCAAACGTATTGTGAATGAGTGAATCATACGCATGTATATTTTACAACTGAAATTTTGAACTATAGCAATTAAAAAATGTATATTTAATATTTATAGTCAATTTGACTCAAAACCTAATATCATAAACTTTATAAAATGACTGAAGAACAGATTTGTGTACAACTTGTGACAGTATGTGTTTATGTACCTACCTATGTTGCGTTTAAGCACCTATCTATCTGTGTGTGTGTGTATGTGAATTAAGCGTCAAAGAGTTACGATTATGATGCCCTTTAGGTAGCTAAGGTTATTATGATCTTTGTTATTAGTAGAGTAGTGCGTAGATGTTTAAATAATTGGCCATACTGACACACACAACTGTGAGTAAATTTTTAGTGACTGGAGAGGAGGAACAGAATATTCTGTGAATACTGCACCTTTTATACATTATGTTCATAATTTATAAGCCTGGGTGAATTTATTGTAGGTTGAATAATGATGCAAGTGCGTTGATAAGTAAAAACCCCTGAGTTTTGAGTGTGTGTAAAATGTGTGTCTACAGGCTGGCAGTGTATTTTGTCCATAGATGAAGGAGAGATGGAAGAATGCAAGGAAATGAGTGGACGCTTAGTTTATTGCAGTGAGTCGTTATGTATTTACCAGCACAGTAATGGTTATTGTAAGTAGGTGCTAGTATGTGATTTGGCTCTTTGTTGGAAATTAGGTGAGAAATGAGAATGATGAAAAGAACGAGTTAGGATTATCGTCCGCACATTACGGTAGTTGATGATGTGAGTATTCAGCGGATGAGAAGAACTTCTGAACATGTGGCTGTGTGAAATGTGCTCATAGGCAAAGTGCGTCACCTAAATAAATCTATCGTTTCTTTTGGGATGATCATGTGGCTCTTTTCTGAGATGATGCTGATGATACAAATAAGTTTTACTTTTACCTCACCTGTTGTCTGCAGTACTTATATGTATCTCTCCACGCACTTTCCTCTTCGCTGGCGGCAACACACACATTAATGTTCTTTTAACTTTTATACATAATCAGCTCGGTGCGTTTCCTAGATGTTTATTCAACGTGGATATATATACACCATTACATAACACATCATACGAAATAAACACTGTATACGTACAAATGAAATAGCAAGAGGATTCTTTCTATGAAATACACAAGGATTCATATGAATATACGTATGTACATATATGGAGATTAGATACAAATATACAATAGATAGATTTGTTTATAGAGACTTGGACAGAAATGAATTTTCCAGCCACCGTTCACGAAAACTAGGGTGGGCTACGACTCACATTGGAAATAGGTTAATTGGGCAGTAAAACCTACTCTTGGTTGCTCATCTTGAGCACTGGACAAATCGTAAATTGGGAGGGCGCATAGATGTGTGTAAATAAAAAATCAAAATCAACATGGACACACGCATGCATACTCAAATACATACTAATCCAGCATCACAACCCATTCAAAGTCTCTGAAGAAAAGAAAAATTTTGTCCGGCTGAAATGGATTTGATTGACATTACGAGTCTGTTTCTAAAGCTGGTAGTGTGGTAATAGTAAAATTATTATCTAAGGATATATTTATACAACATGCTCACTAAAATTCTACACCACAAACTTACACACGTACGCATACTTCATATCTATATATAAAGACAATTGTTACTCAGTTATCTTTAGGTGCATACTTGCACAATACATGTATTTCTACACCACAAAACAACTTCTGTCTTTCCTTTTCTCTAAATGAAAGCATGTTAAGACGAAAATCAAAGTATAACAACACAGCCCATACAAACTGTAGTAAATATATGTACATACATCAACAAATACTTAAGTTGGATTGGAAGAGACTATATATTATGCATGCATGGAAGATTTCACATGCCTGTTACATATCCGACATAGAACAAATGTATTTGGTATTAGCTTTGGTGGATGTTGTGTGTGTTTGTGTAGACATGGAAGAATAGAGTCTGAGAGATGATTATTGTGAGTAGGTATTTAGTGTTTGTTGGCTGTGTATGGGTTTGGTGTGTGCAAGTCTGAAATTGTAGGAATGAGAAAGGAGTTGGAAGATAAGGTCACGCAGCAGGAGAATCACAGAGAGCACCTCGGCTTGTGTCTGTCATAAATGTCAACCTGTGCTCTTAGGTAGGTGTTTGTCGTACTTAAACAGGCATGATCTGATCGCCGCACAGAAACAGAAATGTATCTGTACATTTGACTCGTCTCAGTCGTTGTCTCCGTTGTTGTGTCTATGTAGTCAACTCACAGTCACTTGTTTTCAGATTCTGTCCTTCATCTCCTCCTTTTGATTTCTTATATGAATCATTAGTAACAGCTTCTCCTCATCCATACAAAACACTCTTCTCGTAACCTTTCCTCATCACATCTCTATATACACACACGCAATTCCTCCCCTTGCTTAACGCGGTAGTAAATACAATTCTTGTATCAGACCATTCTTATACTATATACCGCTATGTACTCTCTTCCCCATTTCAACAGTTCTTTTCACCTATTTACTTCCCTATGTCTCTTGTTTCACTTAAATACTGTAGCTTCCCGTGGATTTACGGTGGAAGGGTCTCAAACTCCGTTTTATATCAGAGTACACCAATATATTAGGTAATATGCCTAAACCGGGTGTCAGAAGTGTATACGAGTGTGTACAGATATTTTATATGTATGTATGTACATGTTGTAAATTACATTGGTATAGGTATGCTCATATACAGCCTTCTTTTCTTTTTTTACATTCCATACAGCTAAGAAAAGATTTTTGAGGGTTTGTTGTTTCTCTTATATTGTTTCCTTGTTGGAAGTGTTGGCTGTCTTGTCATGTCTCACCGTATCTCTCCCATTTCCTTATTAGATGTTTTTGTATCAACATTCTGTGTACTAAATGCATTAATGTAACCACAGAACACAAATACTATTATCTCCATTTAGTCTTGTGTTCGAGTAATTCACCTTTTAATTTTTACCTTGTTCCACTGTCATAGATTTAGATTTGATACATTCCTCATGATAAGATAAAAATGAAACAAAGTCTAAATACAGTTCAGTAATGATGCGGTGCTGGTGATGATGATGACTGATGAGGAATAAAGATAAGGCACTAATTAAGAGCATAATATGAAATGTGATTTAGCTTCAATAATTAAAACCCTTCTGGCTCTTTTATTTATTCTAGATTTTTTCAGAGTTTGATGACAAGATGTGTAATGATTATAATGTGAGTGGCAACGAGTATCTATTTCAGAAAACCCTGTGAAGAAATATAACGCAGTATTTACAACGAGTATCTCACATTTGGTAGAAGAAACCAGTATGCATTTATGCATCATATTGTGTTATGTAAATCTTATTAATGCAGTGAAGATCATATAGCACCTTGATATAGTAAAAGTACAAATGTAGTGTAGTTAGCAAACTGATGGCTTACTAAAAGGTTTTTGTTGCCGTTCAACAACCTTTTTCAGCAAGGCTTGTCGACTACTATGTACTATTGGATGGCATGCCACGGCACAGCCGAAAAGAAGCGACGACGAGTGCCAGTTTTTATTCCAAAGGTTTCGTCTCGTTCTCATTGCACTCGCCTTTCATAAATATGCATTCCATTAAAGGCCCGGCAATCAATTCTCTGCCACCGACACCACTCCACACCACCACACTACACTTCACAACACTTTATATAATAATAAAAGGTGCTATTCGTGATTTCACAAGGAGATGTATGTACGGAATCTAGCATGTAATACCACACGACGACGACCACGGCACAACCAAACTATCATCGTTCTACTAAACGGGAAAGCATACCTTTGTATTATTCAAAACACAAATGTCCATTGCATCCTATAGCCATATGCACTAAATTCTCTTTTCTATGGATGTAATCATTAAACTATGAATACATTAGTACATGTATTCACATTCAGAGACGCGTCCTACTAAATAAATGTTCTATTCTCGTGCTGAAATCTCGCTCTCGGTTTAATATTAGTACTGTACATTTTTGTTAAGTTGTTGTGGACCATTCCTAAATTATCAGCTAACCAAATCCGTATAATGCATATATCCAAATATTTAATCCTCATATAATAGGGGTATGCATACATGTATCACTTTGTACAATACTAAGTATTAGTAATAGTACAAAGGCATGTTGTATTTTTCACAGCGGAAAGTGAAACGGTTGTTTAGGTTTGATAATGTATAGCCAACTAAAATTTAGCTCCGTATATTCTCTTGTTATTTACAAATGGTGAGGATATAATATTTCCACACATTCGTTTAAAGTACGTACTAAACACAAACAAACATTCATTCCATGCGTATGTTTATGGAAATGCAACGTGCCCCACTACTATATTATGTGTAAGGCATAGCATTTTTTCTCAATCCAGATATTCTAAACAATACAAAGACGACAAAATAGAGAAATAAAATAAATGTGTGCTAATAATTCTAGTTCGTTTATAGTAATAAGGAAATGCACTGGATAACATTAGGGAAATGTGGAGCTGAGAAATAAACTTGAACACGCACACAGGAATTAAATAAATCTATAAGACTCACGCAGGTTAGAGCTAAACTATTTATTGTGTTCCAGTTGTTGTTGTATCAAATGTACATGTGTCAATCAAATAATTGATTTGCAATAAAAACGCCCAATAGAATAACATAGTCATGACATAAGAAAACATACATACCACCTAATCAGAATACACCAACATCAGGTGTGGCATTCTGACATTGTGTCGAGAGTACAAAACAAGATCTTAATACAACCATCTAGATTTTATAATAGCTCCAGTTTTTAAGACACGTATGTATGTATGTATATACCTAGATACATATTCTCCGTAGAAAGTAACTGAGCGCACCTATGATATAACATTAACATGCTTGAAAGCTAATTTGCACCCACGTGCCTAATAACTAAAGAGAAGGCACGTTTGCACTAATTTTATTAGTCAATTACAACAAAAAGTCATGTTTGATTAAGCTTTAATGCATTTTTTTCATATTTTTCGAAACGCCTTGTTATATTATTATGTAACTGTGTAATAAGTAGGTACAAGCCTGTTTTTGACGATAATCATAAACATTTTCACTAAGGAATGCAATGGAGAGATGAGTGTCTGTACATAAAATGAGAAAACAAGACCATATAAACAAAAGTAACACAAAGGCTCTAGGAGAAATAGAGCGAAAAATTGTTTTCTAAGTAAGGGATGCTTTGGGTAATATTAATTTGTATTTGTGAAGAACTCTCTAATTACATACTCAACTAAATATGAGGAAGTTCTTCTTGACAGTTGAAAAAATAAGCGAATGATTAATTTGAGTAAATTGCAGCCATGCAGGAATAATTCACACATGAAATGTGAAAATGCATGAAATCATGCATCTATTCACCACCTCACACTTGGACTGTCTTCACTCGTTATTGCTGAACATACTGGAGAATTCTTGTATGCCTATATAAATACTTGCCTTGCTTCCTAGAGGTATTCCATAAACCGTATAATCTTATTTTTCTACTTTTCTTGTGTAATTTTTTGTTGATCCGATGACTACATGAACAGATCTGCTTGCTATTTTTTATTTCTGTCGCGTTCGTGAGTATTCTGTTTAACTAACGCAATCATACACCTAAAGTACGTGCCGAGTCTACTAAACTACCTACTCACAGATGCCAAGTCTTTCTATACTTGGTATTAAAAGCCTGGCAGTTACATCCATATAAAAATGTATAAATCTCACTATGATTTTAGATGGACCAACTTTTACTTAAACCTTCTTCAAACTTACAACAAATTACAAATCTCGCATAAAAATGTGTAATGAAATTCCAATTACGCTTGAAATTTTATATTATGTACCTATACTATTAGGTACATGTTACTCAAAAAAACAGAAATTTTGAAACAAAACGAAAAGTAATTAATTAGAATTCAACGATTGAGATTGTATGTCAAATGTATCAGTATATATTATAAAATTGACATTTGAGTAGCAAAGTACAAAACAAAGAGCTATGTACCAACTAAAGAATTTTTGTTGCATATCTAACACAAACAAAAATAATGTAATGATAAAAGATATGAATGCACATGAGTTCTATTTCTATCTGACTGTGTCATTCATCAAAAAATACAAAGAAAATAATGCAGTGATAGTGATAAGATATGTCTCAGTTAGTCTGACATGGTTGCGATTGGAAAGATTATTTGATATTGCTGTGTAACAGATGTGATTTGGTATCTTGTAGGAAAGATCTGAGTTGTAATCTTCCAAAATGACAATTCCACCAAATATTTTCATTCATGATCCCCAAGTCATGAATATTTTCCAGTGATGATTTGAGCGTTAAATTTTGGAAAGAAGAGAACAACATGACTAGAATTTGGTATTTGCATTGCAAGACATGTACACGTAACTCTTGTGCAACGTGACTTTTCCTAAAAATGCTGTGGAGCCAAAAATTTGTTACAAGTGAAAGTTGTCTGAAGGCGGATATATTTACAAATCCGTTGACAAAAGAAGACGACAGAAGCTGACAACAGTGAGGGAAACAGGGGAAGACATAACAAGGCAAGATAATCTTGATGTTGTGGGTTTCTACAATAAGTTTGTTGGTATGTGTGTAAAAGTTAGGGACGTTAGTTGAAAAGCTATTGCATAATAAATATTGTTGAGATTTGCGTGGGCTTACACGTAAAACGTAGAAGGCTGTGGACATAAATGGAGTAAATGTGTTCAGTCCTTTTATTTGTATTATAGTTATTGTACACACACAGCAGCATGGAATGAGAAAACGTTTTATTAAATATGTCTATGTGTAGTATACATCATAAAAACAGATATGAGCTATAGTCCCTAATATTATTACACAGTTGTATTATAAGACCACATATGCTCACAACATGCGTATCGGTGACCAAGACAAAAACTTGTCTTGTCAGGTTAGTGGTGTGTCAAGTGTCAGACCCAGACATGATCCAACACACAAAAAAGTGACAAGTGCCCTGAGCCAAGCAACTGTAACTGAAACACTCGGATCTGCAAAATAATTTGCAATGTGAAATGAAGAGCTGAAGGTTATCGCCACACACCGCGGCGTCTGCATATTTAGAAACATCTCTAATTTCCAACCACACACTCACATCCCATTTTGCCAGTCACTCACTCAGGAATTAGCCATTTGTCTATCCAACTTTACCTAAGAACATTTGATGAGACACACTGGACTGTTAAGGAGTCTCTGAGCATGCCAACAGGAATTTCCACTACACATATGCACATGTGACAAGTCTAGGTCGCTCTGTGTCCGTTTCGGTGGGGTCTGGGATGTGTGTCAAAACACAGTGTGAAATATGTCTTAATGAACATCCCAAACAACGAATAATATTATCAACCATTTTTTCTCTGTCCATCATCCACATTGTTCCTTTTTATATCTGCATACAAATATACATAGAAAATATACATAGAAAGCTTAATATTATTACTAAAATCCAGCAGTAGCATTGTATACAGTGTCTATACAAGTTCCAGATAATATTACTATGAATAAGGTGCAAGTCTCTCAAGCATGGCACTGAAATATTTGAAAATGACAGACTCATTCGTGTCATGTTGGTATAAAATGAAATGTTTAAAAAAGTAATGTAAGTAACTGTGTTTGCTATGTCATGTTCATATTCTCAAGTTGAAAACATGCATTCATATACTCAACAGTGTCTGTAATAATAAGACTGTATTATGTAGGTATGCAAATGCAAAGAAATTTATTATATAGAGAGTACAATGCATGACTCTGTTGTGTTTCTTCGCTTTTAATTCAGAAATGTGTATAATATGTGTGTTTGTGTGAATGCAAGTACAGCGTGTTTAAAGTCAAAAGGGACATGTATTTAAATAGCTGGTGAATTGCCATGATTTTGAAAAGGTTTCGTGTAAAGGACTCAAACAAAACACAAACAGGAAAAGTTTAGTCTTGTTCTTCGGAACAGAGAGTCGGTGAAATAATGCGGGTAAGTGGAAAGTACATTTGTTACATGGCTGTTGTATTAGTGGGAGAAGTGTAGTGTTTAGTAGTGTTGGTGTTGTACAGCTGTAGTAGCAGTTGAAGTAATAAAGTGTCTATGTTATTATGTTTCTTGTGTGTTGTGTCTGGCGGGTTGCGTAACTTGCGTGAGTGTGTACAGTTTAGTAGTTAGTTAGTTAGTGGCAGTGCAAATAGGAGCTATTAGAAATGCACTGTGTTTGTAATTTTCTTCAGTCTTTTCCGTGCGCACTTGTGAAGATGAAATAGTGTCGATGCATTTTAGTTTGACATTGCCGACTGTAAAACGTACATTATCGAGGAGGGACTGCATACCGAACTAGCTAAGTATGTAGATTAGAATGCAACGAATGTCAGTTGGTTATAGTTGGAGAATATTTTATTTGTGTGTGTATTAGTATGAAAGGGGAAGCTCTATGTGTAGGATGAGGCAGAACACAGTGAGGATGAGTTAACGTATTTTCTTTAAAGCACGTGTCGGAGCACTCACAACTCAAGGAAAGTTAATCCATGGTGAATGATATGTGTTTTCATCGTATTAGCATGTAAATTACAAAATTTTCACACTTTTCAGACTGTCATTGTGCCTACCGGAGAGATAGAGAGAGAGAGAGCAAGTTTAATTGTGGATGTGTTGTTGGCCGTATATTTCGGTGGTCTTCTTGATTATCCTTTAGTTTTGGGAGGTTGAGGACGGGTTGACCCGACAACATGTGCCCTTTTATGGACACAAATACAAGCCATGCTAGAAAGTTTATCCGCTTTCGACGCATTGCATTTAATGCCAAACCTAAGAACGAGTAACTAATGTAATGAGACTAAAGTACAACATATTTATTCACCTATCTAAGTAAGCACTATATACAGGCATCGACTTTATTTTGTAAGCGATATGGAATGAGAATGAGCCAGACGGAGTCATGTTCATAATTTCGATATCTCTGTGTATAATGCAATACGTACGCACTCTCACATGCACATACACAGATAAGACGAGAAGAGCTCGACATAAAAATACGAGGCTGGAGGCAAAACTGCTTCTGCTTAATTTAAAGGGCCATGCCATGAATGAATCCAGCCTCTAATTGAAATAGCATTTCAACATTAGACTCAGAAATCTCTCATAACACAACAGGAGGCTGAGGCACAAGCGAGTGGCCAGATTGATCAGAAGGACCCCTAAACTTGATGATTGATTCCCTCCATCTACAATCTACACCGATACATCATCCCTGCACTTCACCACTTTCTATTTCCATATCGTGTTTCTAGCTCCAACCAAACCATAATAATAACCACAGCATCCCATCTCAAGTAAACACTCTATTGCAGATCATTCATAATTCCTTGTACAAATACAACCACTAAATCCCTCCATATAATACATAACGCCATTCTGTGAACCTAATATGAAAAGAAATGGAAAAATTATGGATATACCCATTAAAGAACACAATATTAAAGTACTTACACCTTATACACGCTACAATAAAACTCCGTAGTACTACAAACTCAGCCGACCCTACAGTACAACGGCTATAATGTCCAAAAGGCACAGTAAACTGCTCTAGATGATGTTTGTAACTATTCTTAAGTCAGTTGTCATCCATTCCCAGCTATCATCAACGCAGTCAGAGCAGGGCACAACACGCAGTGCAAGCAACAATGTGAGACTGTGAGAGAACAGAGCATCAAAGACCGAAAACCTTCAATGTTTCAGTTTTCAGAGGCAGATAGGAATTTCGACAGCCTCCTCCATGTCCAAATACAATACTAATAATAGTTGTAACTTGTAATGCGTAAGTTCACCAGAGGAACTCAGTTAGTGAGCTCAGTAAGTAAAGTCCTTAAAATGATTCACTTTATGTGCTTGTATATAGTTACACAGGTAATAAGTGTACATTATCTTAGTGAGCCACCACACGGACACAACAAATTATCCACGTAGCTCGTAGTTACAATACAATGTACTTTGCATTTAGTTTACTGTCTCAGTTACGAATGCCTTATTCTTCGTACTGTTTTGCTATTACGTACTTTATACTCTCAGACGCAGACAGAATGCCTTTGCCTACTCAGAAACAACACAATACACCTACAACATAAGAACTACAACAAAGTACTAGTACTACTACTTCTGTCCGGCTTCTCAATGTTGTTTTCCTCCATGTCTGAATGATTCTCATTTGGAGCTTTTTCACGTTTGTCACTTATGTTAACTACACACTCCGGGCCGCTGCACTGTTATGTTATGGAATATGGATGACCATCGTTAATTAGAATGATCCTGTCAGGACACTTGTAATCCGCCTCCAGACCATTCTTTTTCTTCCATTTTTGTTGCATTTCCGTACAAATTACATTTGTGAATAGAACTCCGACGCTCACCTCCCCGCTCTCTCGCCTCAAATTAATGGCAATTCATTTCAGGTTCTCTACCCTTGTCTTATTCCCTCCTCAAAAAGACATCACGTCCTCTCAGCTTTTCCTTCGGCCTACACTCTCAGCTAATTCCCTTTGACATTAACATTGCAATTACCAAACAACTGGACAACTATAACAATAATATCATTTTTCTACTCTTCCATGTCACATATTTACTTCAGATATTTATATCGTTGTTGCTGTATAAGCAAAATCAACTGTTGCGTCAAACACACGTTTTGCTCAATTATTCTCCACAAACGTCATTAATTATTCAGGCCTCAGAATCTTCTAATGCATTTTCATGATATAGTGAAACTACATTTTGTGAACAATCAATTGTATTGTGCCAGTCTATTTTGATGCATTTCTTACAATTCTGAACGAGGTTGTAGCTTATTATGATATAAATGAATCACTAGTCTATACTGGCTAATTTTCAAAATATTGGTTAAATAAGTCGAGAAATTGCAAGAAATCTGCCTTTGTAGGTAGGTCAATGATGAATAATGTCTAACTCATTAAACAAAAATTACACTATGCATTTAATATTGAACATCCACTTCCAATTATTGGAAAGGTAAAGGTTTCCCAGGTTTTTATCAAGCCTCAAATACAGCTAGAATTCACCTAGGTAAGTAAAGTACCTACCCTCTAGAGGTGGGAGTGATCACACTTTTTACAACCCGTACCTTACCCGCCCCGCTTTATTTCTGCCCGCAACCGGCTCGCATCCGCAGCCAATCCCCAAAGTTCAACCCGCACCGGCCCGCACACAAAAATTTTGTTTGGTACTTCATCAATGATACTTGCTTGCAAGCAAAATTATTTATTATTTTATGTGGACATACTCAACTAATGGAATTTCATTGTTCTATACACTATTTCTCCAAATTTTCTTTATATATAATTATTTGTTCCATGATTGCACCTTATCTAATTTCAACCCGCAACCCGGTTGAAAATTTTGTGCCCCATCCACCCCGCAGTTTGTTTTTACGAAAATTTAAACCCGCACCGCACCCGCCCCGCAACCGCCTCTACTACCCTCCTTGGCTTTTTAACAAACACAATAAGTAGCGGTTCCGTTACTTCTTCCAAAGGAAATAATTATTAGTACATTTTACCATGAGTCTACGTTAGTTACATGTACACATGTAATATTCTACGAGTGGTTCCCCATTTGTCTTTCCCTTCAATTTTCCATCTCATGAATTAATCAAATGAAATTTCCTAGTTTTGAAAGTATAGCTAGAAAAGCTTTTCACTTTTCCTGCTCATCATAACACTACTTGTGTAACTGTTCGTCGGCATTGGACATCTGTAAAAGCATTATCCACTCTGTGTGTCAAAGACAGCCGCTTGCTACTTTACTGGCACTGACTCATTGTAAAATCTCGTGTTGAGATTGAGACTAAACCAATTCAGTACCAAATCATGACCTATTGTGTTTTTATTTTTTTCTTACTAATTTTGATAGATTTGACGGACTTAGATAAAGTAACTTAAGGGCCGTGTCTACCTCTACGGCCTTTTTTGAACGAATTAAATTATTTCTCTTGACTGGAGAATAAAATCAAAATTCTGGCTTCATATTATTGTAGC
>JAQFYB010003691.1:0-18598 GCA_034694085.1 Pogonognathellus longicornis | reverse complement strand
CTACAATTTGTCATGCCGGTAATTACCAGTAAATGCCGGTAAATACCGGCATGACATTTTTGACTATGCCAACCCTGGTTTCAAAGATATAAAGTTAAACAATTTTTTTAATTTTTTTGCATAATCAAATAGAGCATAAGAAACTCAATCCATCCAGAGTACAACGTCACTTTCTGACATCCGTATTGAATGAATTAAATTATACATGTTACATCTCTGATATATATTTGACTCTATGATAATATATTTTAGATACAGTTAAATATGTTTTTCATTTCTTTTGAAAATAAGTTGTTAAGTATACTGAGTCCAATAACGCTACCATATTGTGTTTATAGCAATGATCAATAATAAATGATTTCCCCCCTTATTTATGATAAATTATTTACGACTTATCTAGTATATTTCAACACTAACATGCAACAAAAAAGCATACATCAATTGTGCTAAATTTAAAAGGAACTTTAGCTAATGTATTCGAGAACAACGAGAAAGAATTGTAATATATTTATATAACAAATGAGTGACGTAAAATGGATTAGGAATCCCGAAAGTTTAGCAAAGAAATTAGTTCCAGTATAAAAGCTTGTTCAAATAATTCAAGAAATGATAGAAGGAATTGACCAGCGCCATACTTGTTCAATATTACCTGAAGATGAAGACCATTAAAATACACTCTTTAGTATTTTAGCCTATGAAAATTCACTTACATAAACCATATTAAAACCAACAAGAGGTAGCCCGAGACACTAAGTCTAACACGCAAATGTAAGAACTATTGATTTTGTATTTCATAGGGGACGAAGTTCAGAATATATTTTACATCGCCAGTTAAAACATTATAGCAATACCATTCACAACAAAATATTTCAGTTATAACTGAAACAAATATTTAAAAAGTCAAATTTTAGTCATATTTTGCTAATTGCTTTTACAGAAAATGGAGATAAAAAATGGTGTACAGTTTGTATTCAATTTATATATAAAGATTTTAATGACAGATTTCGTTTCCTCTGTCTCAAGTGAGCCATTAAAATATTCTCAGGTAGATTTGAATTTGAACTACTTTCAAGAATACGATTTTCATACAACATCAGAACAAGATAATTTTCTTGAATGGATTATTCATTCGAATCAATATTTTCAACCATGGACAATTAATTCATTTGAAAAAGCCATACAAAAGA
Organism: Pogonognathellus longicornis; assembly: GCA_034694085.1. NCBI lineage: Eukaryota > Metazoa > Arthropoda > Collembola > Entomobryomorpha > Tomoceridae > Pogonognathellus > Pogonognathellus longicornis. Next base: position 17,411 of record JAQFYB010003691.1, on the reverse strand, counting down.
ATTATAAGGAAAATCAAGAACCACAAATGATAGTCAAAGAGAGATGTGACATAAATTTAGTCATAAATCCGGTTTCGGGAAAACATGTTTTTCACTCTATGAATAGCTTCAGAGGAAACAGAGAATTGAGTCAATTTATTTACATTCTGCATTGTGATAATATCTTGCTGTGCACTGAATACGTTGAACACCCGACTAGTTATTTTGACGGAAAAAGTGTTCTTGTAATTATAAGCCATAATTTGAAAATGGAAAAGTTCATCAATTCAGAATTTGATTTCAAATTTAGGAGAATTGTTGAAGGGGACACTCATCCTTCGCGTTGGCAGTCACTTCGGAAGAGAAAGCTAATTCGGCATCAAAAATTAAAATATCAAGTTGCAATTAATTCTTTTTCATCTGATTGCAAAGAACCTTTGAAACGAAACAAAAATTGTTTATTAGAAAACTATGTAATAGAAGTATTTGCAAAAAAGTATAATTTCACTCCAATTTATACTAAACGAAATAGTAAAATACATACTAAGAGTTATTTGAACCTGTTTGGTAAGCCACCAAATTATCTGCATGACGTAAAAGAAGTGTTAATTCATATTTTGCCTTACACTGTCGGATATTCCATCAGAAAGCAGGCAGAGATATCCCCATTTTTAAATTGGGTTCAAATTGGTTTCGACGTGCAATCTTACATTTTCATCCTTATTTCTTACTTTTCCATCACAGCCTACTCGCAATGCTACAAGGTGTTTAACAAAAAACGTCAAAAGAAAAAGTCCCATTCATTTTCCTGGTTGAGTGGTATTTCTCTTTTTCTTCGCCAGGATCATACTCCTGTGTCCAAGAAAATTGTTTTGTTGTTTGCATTTCTTGGCTGGTTTCTTTCGATTTGCTATGAATCTTTTGTTACGATAGAAGCAACTGTTCCTTTGCAATTTCAACCCTTTGAAAATTTCTCTCAGCTCATTGACGCAGGATATAAAGTTTATCGAAACAAAAAGTGGGGTCCTATAACAAACAGAACTTACGAATACGCCTTATTCGCGAAATACAACCTCACCCACATCATGGATCAGTTTGTAATATATGGTGATGCCGTCGAAAATGTTGATTCTTTGGACGATTGGCTTATTGAAAATAAATACCTTGGAGTTTCTTTGAATAATAATAATAAAGAGTCATCACTAGCGAATCGGCTCAATGGCTATTTCCTGCCTAAACCATTTGACACAGCAAATATTTATTGGTCATTCGGACTTCGTTACCAGAATATGTTTCAAAGGGCTGCCGTAAAACTGATTTCATCTGGGCTTAAAGATTTCCTTTACGAAGCAAATTTCAACACGATAACTTTGAAACTCATGTTTAGGAAAGCTGACATTCTGGAGTACAGAGCGAGGTTTCCCGAAGTGATGAATTTACACGTCACAATGTACACCGCATTTGTCATTCTTCTTGTTCTGCTTTTAGGATGTTTCTTAATATTTATTCTAGAGTTTAGCTTTCGAGACAGATATTCCATTCAAAGTTGTTCGAAGAAAATAGCCTCATTTGTCATTTCGTGCACTAATAATTGTTTTATTACTCTAAAAGATGTTCTGCACAACGGTTTCAAACATACTTGGGGAAAACCGAAAAACATATTCAACGTTCGACGAAAAGTAAAGTTACAAGGGAATTACCTTTCAAAATAATTGAGGTTACCAACACTTAGTTACATAATTCAAAGTGATTTTTATTCAATGTGATTTTAATTCAATGTGATTTTAATTCAATGTGATTTTAATTCGATGTGATTTTAATTTAACTCAGTTCACTAGGTAAACTTTGCAGGGTCAGAGGTTGGGTTTTCATTGCATTTCGTTTTTCTAATATTTATATTTGCGTTTACAACGTGTAGTCATTATATAATCCAATTTTTTTTCTTGTCCATTCTAATTTTAAAGTGTTTTCTAAAGCTTCCCACTTATTCTCAAAAATGTTCTAATTTTGGGTAGTTCTAAGATGTATGACTGAAAAAAGTGTGGTACAGTTTACTACTCGTTGTGGCCACAAGCGTTAACAATTTTAGAAATAATTATGTTTGTATATTAGGTAAACATTTTTCAAATCCTAACCACACATCCTTTGAAGTTTATCACGCCACGGGGCTTTTTTCAACTAACGTGCAATGTGTTAGAGTGTGCAACCAAGAGTTGCTAAGAACAGCCATCGCCTTTACTTAAACCCTTCATTATCAATTTAATATCAATTTACTTAAATTCCTTCCCATTTAACATTTATTAGTTAAATTAGTCAGAAAATATGTTATAATATCGTTAATAGTAGAAATATTTCGTTTAGAAATAACAACCTGTACCCTCATAATCAAATAACGGTTCGTTGAATTTATTATGAACTGACAGACATATACAATTATCCGGAAATAAATTATTTACAAAAAATGTATATTGCAATTGGTTATAAAATTTAAAATTTGGATTTTTTGCATTCGCTTAACTGGATTTTTATTGAAATAATTTGCACAATTGGTGACATTTTTAATTACTTTGTTGGAGTTTCAACCTTCACTTTAAGTGTATAGATTCTAAATAAACCTTTAGTCTGTAAGATGCTGAAACAAACATTTTCTATTATACGTGTCCGTCCTCTGATTATTACATTATAATATTTTGCTTAGATGACGTTTCATACACTGATTGGTAATTCGTAAAGTAGGTACATGTATTTCATTTAAATCTGGCTGAAAAGCATATTTATATTTTGGTTATGACCCTGCCTATTAGTAGAAAAATATCAGATCTCCATACTCCATGCTTATTGACGTACATAATAGAATGACATTAGAAGGTATCATATATATAATCAAGCACGTCAAACTATTTTCTGGCTATGAAACAACTTTTCTCATGACATTTTTTGTTATGCTTGTATGTTGTACCTGGATATTATCTGTAAGTATAGATAAAGACATGTGCCTACACTATTTATAAATATGTTTATTAATATATTATGTGTTTCAAAGATATAAAGTTAAACAATTTTTTTAATTTTTTTGCATAATCAAATAGAGCATAAGAAACTCAATCCATCCGGAGTACAACATCACTTTTTGATATCCGTATTCAATGAAATATATTATATATGTATATATTATTTATGATAAACTATTTCCGACTTATCTAGTATATTTCAACACTAACATGCAACAAAAAAGCATACATCAATTGTGCTAAATTTAAAAGGAACTTTAGCTAATGTATTAGAGAACAACGAGAAAGAACTGTAATATATTTATATAAAAATGAGTGACGTAAAATGGATTGGGAATCCCGCCTACGCCAGCGGCCAGATAAGTCATTATAGCAATACCATTCACAACAAAATATTTTAGTTATAACTAAAATAATTGCATGAAAAATCAAATTTTGGAGATTGGCAGAGTAAAGGTGCGAAATCGCCTTAGGATATGAACTGTTGCTTTTGGATTGTTGGTTTTATGCCCAGAGTCATATTATTATGATAACTTGCCATGCCGTTGTATTCTGATTTTATACTAGTGTTGACTGGAAGTCAACTCGTTGTAATCTCAGAGTCAGAATCATAGTCTGAATTATATGTAGTATTTAATCAAAATCTGAATCCAATTATCCTCTAAATCAGAATCTTAGTCAGAATCAGACTTTTGATTTGACTATAAATCGTCATCTAAATCGGAAAATCTGAAATTATTAAATTAATTATTACTATTATAAATTCTATGTAAATCTTTAGTCTGTAAGATGCTACAAATATCAATTTCTTTTATACGTATCCGTCCTATGATTATTACATTTTCATTTCTTGCTATGGATGACGTTTCATACAATGAATAGTAAAGTACATGCATTTCATTTTAAGCTGGTTGAAAGATTTGTTTATATTTTGGATACCACACTACCTATTAGGAGAAACATATCATGTTTCCATGCTGCTTGACTTACATAATAGAATGACATTTTAGAAAGTATTATATTTACTCCTATACTCAAACATGTAACATAAAAAGATGGCTATGAAGCAAATTTTCTCATACAAAGCAGGGATGGAAAATTTTCGGTAGCGCACTAGCAATGCTACCGGGAAAAAAACTCGCCACATAAGGAATCTGAGCCAGCTACCTAACAAAAACAAACCATTTCTCTAGAACAGCCAGGTAGAAATAAATGAAGGATTAAAACTGAAGGATTATAACTACCTTTTCTACTCGCGGAGTTCTATGTATATAATGCACATAATATATTATAGTAATAAACATCCCTTAATATTATATTCTTCCTCACACATGCACAGTTGAATTTTAAGGTTGTTGTGTGTGAAGTGAAATGTGAAGAGCATAAAACACAGGACACAAGCAACACAACTGCAAATACCACGGAACAATATTAACAATATTATACAAAAAATGCATCATTTGCATTTACATAATTTACAAGATTTACATTACAACACACACAAGCACCATATTCAAAATTAAATACATTCAGAGAGACAAGAGACAGAAAATATTTTACAACTTCACAAAACCATCAACAATACTACTACAATTAGTAAACTTTGTCAAAGACTACTCTACTTTTGACTTAGCTGATATTCCGGTTATTGGAAGGTTTATGAAGCCACAGCAATGACAATGTGGGTGTAAATGTGTCTGTTTCTTTTATTGTTTATTTTATGAAGGATGATAGTATATTATTATTATGAAACGTGTACGTTGCTGTACCGACATAAATAGTACAAAAAACAGTAAACATTCTGTTTAGCAGTTGACTACTAAAATCGTCCAGCATTTCTTCGGTTGACATATTATTGTCCCACAATTAAATATTGACTAAGCAATAATTGATTGACGTAGTTGACATAGATGACATTTTCAATGTCTCATTTAATACATTTTATTTGGTCTCTCTCTGTCAGTCTCAATGCTCTACACAAAGGTGAATCTACCTTGCATGCAAGCTTAAATCACCTACATTACACACATTACATGAAAAGTGACTTGATGTTTATTAAGTGGTGTAGCCACTTCTTAGCCATGCATGAAAGACAGGAAAGCGGATAATACATGGGAAAGAGCTTAGGAGAAACATTAGATTTTGTCTGTTTGTCTGTCTATCCGAATGTGTGCGACATAAATAAAAACGTATAAACCAAATTGATCGAAACTTCACACATGTCATCTAAGAGGTTTGGCAAAGATGTCAGTCAAAAATGGTGTCAATCGGTCACAGATAAGGTCACAGGAATTGTTTCAACAAGGTTTACTTGTGTCACAGGTGGACCAAATTGGTTCATATTTCCCATAGGTTATCTGGGGGTGTCAGCAAAGGCGTCAATAATTATGATAACAATTTGGACAATCAATGGCGTAAATAGGGTGGGGGAGTTGCACCTAGGTCACGGAAATATACACAAAAATTAACAATATGAGAGGGCAATATATGTCAACAATGATGACAACAATTGTTGATAACAATTTGGTCAAGGGCGCATACAGCGTGGGGGCAATGATTTTCAGGGCAAGGAAATATACAATATGAAGGCAATTGACACTCTGGGAGGGCAAAACATGTCAACAATTAAGACAACATTAGTTGAAATCAATTTGGTAAAGGACTTATACAGGGTGGGGCAATGACCCCTAGGGCAAGGAAATATACAATATGAAAGCAATTGACACTATGGGAGGGCCCTACATGTCAACAATAATGACAACAATTTGGTCAAGAGCGTATACAAGGTGAGGGCAATTACCCTAAGGGAAAAAGTTCCTAAATGTCTCCACCACTTTACTATACCCGTTTTACTATGGTTTATTTGCCATTCAGTTTGAAACAATAAATTTTTGTGCATTATGAATTTTATGTGTTTCCAATCATTCTGTCATCATTATGATGTGTCTTCATTTGTCGTTGCATTCTCATATTGTTTTATTTTCATTTCAGGATCGGTTTTCATTGACTCCTTTAAGAAATCTTAGATGCTCTCTGCTAATTCATTAGTCAGTATTTACCCCTTTACTATTTCTCTTTTCGTTTGCCTATATGTCCGTGCGGTCCGCAGGGCCGCAAGTTATTCACCTAGTATATTAATACAATGCAGAATAATATGTACCTACATATTTGTTGCTAAACAAAACAAGTCTTAGTCTTGAATATGAGGATATTATAATATAATACTACATAATAATGAACAATATAATTACTGCTTCAAGCCTTAGGGTTGAAAAATATGTATCCTCCAAATTACGTTTTAGGGAAACGGTTTTTTCTGAGAAATAGTTGAGAAGTACCTTTAATATACATTTTACCTAGAATTCAAAACGAAGTAAAATGACAACGTTCTTCTATGTATTTAGGTGGCCTTATAATAATGTACTTGAAAGGATCTTTGTATAGGATTATGAAGGCATTATATTCAGTCAACCTCTTGAAATAAAATGTATCCATCTCGTGGATATTTACATTTACATTTGTACCTGCATTTGTACTCATTCACTCTTCATAGGTACATACAGGGCCGTACACAGGATTTGACTTTGATGGAGGCTAGCTGGAAATGCATGCCGAAATTATATTACCCATATGGAATATGTAATATGAAAAAATTTTGTGTGATGCATTTGCAAATATTTGGGAAAAATAATTAAAAAATACATAATATTCGCGCGTAGCGCGAACAATTTTGCGATTTTTGGTAATTTTTTGGGAAAAAACTAATTTTTCAGGATTTATGCTACAAGTTGTGGTGAGAATCACATCTATTTATATATTGATTAATTTAATTGCCTATTATATTATCATGCCCAATAAAAATACTAATAATATCTAGTGTAACTTTAGAAATTCTGGGGAAGGCTTAAGCCCCTAAGCCTCCCTCCTCGGTACGACATTGGATACATGTTTACTGTTTACCTAAGTAAAGACCTAGGACGTACAGACAGGACCCTTATTTACGATTGCAGTAAAAAATAATTTACCAAGCAGGTCTTCAGTTACATTCAACCTAACCAGAAGCAACATTACAATCCGTGATGTGTGATTACAACACAACGACTCGATTCATCAGCGTTAACGCTTATTTAATTCATTATTACGTTTTCAATAAAAAAAAAGCCACTTTATTGTGCAGTAGCGTCGTTTTAGGACTAATTCTGGTATAAAAAAGTGCAAAAAATTGTGCGGAAAAGTAACAACTGGAGAAAAAGCGTTAATTTGAATTGTCGGTAAGTGATTGTAATAAATATTTAGTACTTTTCCTTCATAGATTTGAGTATCAACGATCCTTTGGCATTGGCAATGACTATTAACTAAATACTAAAGTTATAATCGTTAAAAGTTAGTGGCTATTATGATGCCTACTATTTGTGATTTTACAGGGTATCCCAATATCCATTCATCGACAACGAACATTGCTTCCGCTGTGAGTGAAGACAGTATTTGCAGTTTAATTACAACGCTTTAAAGCAGTCCTTCTAAGTAAGTCATGAAATTTAGGTTCTTAAAATCATTTTTCTTCGTACCTAATTAGTTTGTTATTTATAGATATGATTACAATTATGTATGTAAATAGATAATAAACATAATAGTTTATAATGCAGGGTGTTTCTTACATCGCCTGCACCATTTATTACATGGGTAGTCCTTTCGTACGTCCTTCACTACATGGGTAGTCCTATTGAAATTTGAAATTCGCTGACCTCCGAGTTCAGCGAATTTCAAACTTCATCAGGCAAAATAAAGCGAAAAGAACTAATCGTGTATTAAATGGCGCAAGCGATGTGAGATTCTCTATATTAGAAGTTTAGAAGCCATTGCATTGTGTATACTGTCACATCAGAAATGCAATAGACTTTTCCCACGCTTATGATCTTTCTACTTGGTTACTACTGCGTTGGTACCGAACATCAAATTTTAAAAAATCTGTCAAATACAGAAATAAATGTAAACATTCACTGGCGTAGCCAGGGGACCAAAGGGTAATTGCTACCACACTCCTCTCCCCCCACTCCCGAAATCTGGAAAAAATAGGTTTTTAGCCCTGAAAGGGCAAAGAATCGTAAAATTTTTCGCGCGAATTTTGTGTATTTTATGTTCAAATTCGAAAATGAGCACATATATTTATATACCTCATGTTTTGAGTTTGCCACTTTTCCCGAAACCAAAATCCTGATTACGCCCCTGTAAACATGCATGAACTTAATAATTTTGTATTCAATACGAGCACAGCCACCAAGTAGGAGGAGCATGAAAAGTAACGTACAGTTCTCAAATAACTGTGAAAACTAAGTAAAATACCTAGTACAATAGCAATAGCTAGTACAATAGCTAGTACAATAGCAATAGTAGCAGCTACTAAGTTTGACAAAATTATTAATCCGATACTTATTCTATTTATCATGCAGATTTATACTATATCAAGACATTGAAATTCCGATGGATGCCAAAGCTTATCGAAGTATTCCTAACGGTATAATCGAAGAAATGTGTGCTAACCAATCTACAGAAATTGCATTAATTAGAAAACACCTGATCCGGCTGATTAAATATTCTGAATCGCAGGAAATGAAACTTTCAAAAATGACACAGGACAATGTCAACCTACTCAATTTTGTGACTGTAGTATTGGATGAGGTGAACAGTGTGCAAGAAACGATCAATATTCTCGCACAGCATATTCAGAAATACGTGCCAGACACATGCATTGCCAAACCAACTGAAATATGCAATCAAACTCCCAGTCCCCAAGGGTCAACTGCAATGAAAATCAGCCAGTTAGAAAATGCGAGCAACTGTAATATAAGCGATTTAACATCTCCAATCGAATTTCTTTCTGCAAACGAAGGTACACGTTATAACGACACAAACTCACCACCATCTTCCCCAGACAAATCTTCAGCAACAAACTGTGCAATATTCGTATTTAAAACCTTCATCGGTTACTGTGGTACGAAAGTAATTAAAAAATCATCGGAGTCCCATATATCCTGTACCAATGAACCTTAACATATCAGATATTTCTTCAATATAAAATATTCTAACTCAAGTTCTGTTGACGAAAGTTCTTCCACGAAAGATGTTAAATATTAAAGAAATGTTTTACAAAAGCAATTTACCATAAACTTAGATGCTGTCGAAATTTATTCAAATAAAAATGAATTTGCTGTTCCCACAGTTTCTGCAACTACTAGATTCCCAAAGGACGAGCAGGTTGTTGAAGAAACTGCATTTTTAAACCTGACAACAGACCACTTTACAAATGAAGATCCAGGGCGAACTTTCCAGGAGCCAGGCCAGGTTCTAGGAGCCCTAGAAAAATTGCCTAAGAATATTTTTAACTAAATTTAACATTTTGCAAAGATTTTTTTTCCTTAAACATGTTCTACAGCTTTCTGGAGTAAACCCCCGCTAGGATTAAATATTGTTCTAGGGTGACTTGACTTGTTGTTCGCACTGATAATTCAACTCATCCCGTTTGTAGAACGGGCGTTTTTTCCTTATAATATATGGTGGCAAGAAACATCAAAGTCTTTTTTACTTTTCTTTGTGTTGGTGTACAATAGTAATTAACAGGTAGAATTATTGCATGTGTATAATATTATCGTATATTGTCTTCATGAACCAAGATTAAAACGCATGCAAGAAGAATTCACTAGGGTTTAAATTTTTGCATCTTACTTATTAACTGAAATAATTAATCAGCACCCGCTAAGACGCCTCGGAATTATTTTTGATATTGCATTTTACTAATTATATTATAGTTGTTAAGGTTGCTCAAGTAGCGTCATTCTTTTTAAAGTAATGTGTTTTTAAATTTCTAAAACCTTTTGACATATATGATACAACTGGTAGCCAGATTTGACGATTGTTTTGTACCTATTTAGTTGTATTGTAGTGCTTTTTTAATTTTGATTTACAATTAAATTGAATTTACAATTTTGTAAAAACCAATATTTAATATACATTCACACTAAGAGAATTAGCTTGAGAGATAATTAACACTATTACATGGTATTAAATAATTGTTATGGTTAATTATTTATACAAGCTTTTAAGAAACACTTCACATAATATGTAAGAGTATGGCTAACAAAGGAACAAATTGATAAGGGTAAACGAAACGGAAGGGGTGATACTCAATGATTGGCATGCATTTCAACAATTGAAATCCAAAATTATATTTATTGAAGCTTAAGTTTGAAAATAACGTAATGAATTGGCCATGAAAATAATTCGCTTTGGTAAGATTTTATCATTACATTTTAAGAATTTACAATATTTCATCAAAAGTTTGAACAGATTAAAATGATTCCAAACCAAATACTACCCATTTGATTATTAATAAATTGATTTATAGTGCGAATCTTATATAGCATATTTCAATTTTGCTAATTTAAATGAATATTGTCTAATGTATTGGAGAACAACGAGAAAGAACTAGTGGAGTAGGCTACTTTGCGCGCGTGGGGTTACTTTGCACGTTTTCGTGTATTTTATTCAAATTAATACTATACTCAAACCGAATGCAATTATTAAAATCTGTTCGTAGGAAAACGTGCCCGGTATATTTGGCAATAGGAAAACACTTACAATGTTTAATATTTTTGCGAGCCGAACTATTTAAAAATTTGTATTTCAAACTCAAATTTTTCATAAATTAATTACACCTGAAAACTTTCCCCTGAGGGAAATACTTGGGCTGTTATTAGAGACCCAAATCTTTTACAGGACCTCAGGAATGCGATTTTCTCTATACTGGTCATTTTACATCATCTACTTTACTTAACTACCATTTAAAAAAATGTTTTTATGAAAAGTGACAAATTTATAAACTTTGTGGGGCGCACAGTATTTACACAGTAAGCGTAAAAGCATTTTGCTTTTTCTAAATCGAAATGCATTAACTTGGTTTCAAAAATTGAACAAACAGGTAAAAAATGTCCACTGGTTATTAAAGAAGGTTATCGGAAATCAGTGACGCATTTAGGGAGGCTTAGGGGGCTGAATCCCCCTTCCTAAATTGTCGGACTTTACACTAGATAAAATCAGGTTCCTCTCAAAATCCAAAAAAAGGAGTATTTTTTGCCTTAATTCAAAAAAATCGCGCTAAGGACAATTTTGTAGCAATTTCTATTGATTTTGACCAAAATTAGCTCCAGCCCCCCTAATTGTGTGACCTGGATACGCCCCTGTCCGAAATATGAAGATTATTCCGAAGGCAATTTAAAATCGCCTGTTTCGAGTTTGAATTGATAAATATCCTATCAAAAAGCAGAAGAAAATATTGTCCAAACTATTTCAGTTTTAATTTGGTCTCAAAGACCGCAAAATTGGAAGATATGGGTCGATTTTTATGCTGGTTTTTTAAAATTCAATTTTGATGTGTAAAGTAGCCACAATGGTGAGTCTATTTAATCATTTCAGGCAAAATAGATAGGTGTGCTAAGTAACCCCATATGTGGGGTTACTTTGCACACGTGAATTCGATTTTTTTAAATATTGTATGATTATATATAATAAGAATTAATTTTAAAACCGCATTAGAAATATGAAATAACCCATATTAATCCACCCTTATAAATTATATGAAATCACACAACTTGAATTAATACAGCTTTAGAGAAATAGGATGAAAAATTGAATTCTTACATACATGATTAATATCTTAAATATTGTCAAATTATATTTATTAAATGTCAAATCAAAAAAGTATAAAGAGTGTCGTGGGTAAATTTATTTTCCATTTTGTCAATTATTAAGGCTTTACTAGTACCCTTAGGCCTTCCACGTTTCCTTTTCTGACCCAATGGTATGTTTTTTGCTGCTAATCCAAAAACAGATACTATTATAATTTATCAGTGCCTTGAACCTGAGTTAATATGACTAATGCTTACTTATACATAGCTTATAGTTTGATTGGAGGATAGATGATAATATTATCACCAGAAAAGCAATAACAAATCAAATACTATCTCTTAGCCGGTAGCTTGTTAAGATACCAAAATGCAACCGTTTGTGTAGTTGATGTTGCTCTACAATAATGTACTTTCAAATTTAAAAAAAGTTAAAATATAGAGTTGGTTCGATTTTGAAATTCAAAATCAAATCATTTATTTCAAAATCGAATAACTTTTATATTTTAACTTTTTTTAACTTTTGAACGTACATTATTGTGGAGCAACATTAACTTCACAAGCGGTTGCATTATGGCATCTTTAACAACCTACCGGCTAAGAGATATTTGATTTGTTATTGCTCTTCTGGTGATATTATCATCTATCCTCCAATAAAACCTTAATGTCATTTGCATATCTACAAATCTAATGCAGCATTCCCAATTCTTTATGTTTGTTTTCATATGTCAGTGTATGAATTAATGTGTATGAATAATGTGTGTGATTTCATATTTTCTATGGAAAATTCATATTCGTATGGGAGGATTAAATGATAATAATTTATAAATTGTCATCATTTTATGAAATATTGGATTATATTCTACTTTGGTTTAAAATTTCAAAAAGATTTACACGAAGTTATTCAACAATATGTAGAAATTTTGCGCAAAGAAGCCCCACTCCAGGTATATTTATAAAACAAATGAGTGGCGTAAAATGGTAAAATGGCATTTTGCTAAGTCGCTGTTTCGCATTGACAAAGACATGTTCGTAGAATAGAAACTACGGCGATGCTACCTCGATGTAACTTGAAGCTACGCCTCGTGTAGCTACGCGATGGAATTGCTGCGTATATCCTACGTTCAACGTACAAGCTACTTGTGCTGGCTGGGTATTGTACGTGAACCTTTAGTCTGTAAGATGTTACAAATATCAATTCCTTTTATACATGTTCGTTCTCTGATTATTACATTTTAATTTATTGCTATGGATGACGTTTCATACAATGAATAGTAAAATACATGCATTTCATTTTAAGCTGGTTGAAAGATTTATTTATATTTTGGCTACCATACCACACTACCTATTTGGAGAAAAATATCATATTTCCATGCTGCTGACTTACATAATAGAGTGAAATTTTGGAAGGTATTATATTTAGACCTATACTCAAACACCTAACACAAAATTCTAGCTATGAAAAAACATTTCTCATACAAAGGTTTCAATTACACAGTGTGTATTTCTATTACTGCTAATTCTTGTTAAACAACGAACATGACTGATAATGGCAGAAGACTCTATGATTCAAATACCAGGAAATATTTTTATAGATAGGTATATACGTTATTGGGATTTGGTCTTTGCTGTCTAGTTCGAGTTCGTAGAACGTGTAAGACACTTTTTGTTGTGCTTGCATCTTCCACCTGGCTGGATGTTATCGGTGGGTATAGATAAAAATATTTTCATGTACTATTTATAAATATTTTTTATTGTATAACTGCCTAATGTGTATAATATGCATGTATAACCATACACATATTATAGCTTTGATAAACATGCACAACATTTTGTCAGTAGTTGATTGGCCTTAAATATAAATATCCTTACACTACGCAGAATAATATTATGTACATTTGTTGATAAACAAATCGAGTCTTAGTCTTGAATACAAGGATATTATAATACTACACAATAATGAACATGATAATTACTGCTTCAAGCCTTAGAAAACAATATGGGTAGAAAAACATGTATCTTCCAAGTTACGTTTTAAGGGAACGATTTTTTCTGAGAAATCGTTGAGAGGTACCTTTCATATACTTTTACCTAGTATTCCCAACGAAATAAAATGACAACGTTCTTCTATGTATTTATGTGGCACTTGAAAAGATCTTTGTATAGGATTATGAAGGTATTCAGTCAACCTTTTCAAATGAAATGTATCCATCTCGATGATATTTACATTTACATTTCTACCTGCATTTGTACTCATTCACTCTTCATAGATACATATAGATACATGTTTACTGTTTACCTAAGTAAAGACTTACGACGTACAAAACATTTATTTGCGGTTGCAGTAAAAAGAAATTACCAAACAGTTCTTCAGTTGCATTCAACCTAACCAGAAGCAACATTACAATCCGTGCTGTGTCATTACAACGAATCGATTCATCAGTGTAAACACTTTACTTCATTATTACGTTTTCAATAAAAAAAGCCACTCGATTGTGCAGTAGGGTTTTAGGACTAATTGTGGTGTAAAAAAGTGCACAAAATTCTACTGAAAAGTAACAACTGGAGAATACGCGTTAATTTGAATTGACGGTAAGTCATTGTAATAAATATTTAGTACTTTTCGTATATAGTTTTGAGTACCAACGATCCTTTGACATTGACAATGACAAATAATTAAAGTTATAATAGTTAAAAGTTGTTGGTTATTTTGATGCTTACAATTTGTGATTTTACAGGGTATCTCAATATCTACACATCCACAACGAACATTGCTTCCGCTGTGAGTGAAGACAGTATTTGCAGTTTAATTGCAACATTTTAAAGCCGTCCATTTATGTAAGTCATGAAAAAGTTCTTAAAATCCATTTTTTTCATTCTTACATAATTAGTTCATTAGTTAGTTATTCTTACAATGTATGTATATAGATAATAGATACAATATTTTATAATATAAGTGAGCCTTTTCATAATTCACCTGTAAATGTTTGAAAACAAATCCAGACACCAGAACAGAATAAGTCATTTCTGATCTTGTAGATTGTATTAAAATAAGCTCAGGAAAATACAACTTCATTTAATAATGTACTCCGTAGAAGCGATTTTGTCTTTTTTTGCGGTGCGCGCTACAGAAATTCCAAATTGGAAACAAAATTAACAGGACAAATAGAAAATATACAAATGTGTGTACTACACAGTCAAAATAGTCCGAATTTTTTTCACAAAATTTTAGTACTTCAAAAAAATGTTTTAAATTTTTAGAATGCATTTTTACAAAGAAAAATTAAATATTTGGGAAAACTAGACTTGGTGTTATAAAACGTTATTTTATATGTCCTTTCACTGGGCGAAGTTAGTTTGGTGAAATATTTAATTTTTCTGGGTACAAATGCATTTTCAAAATTTAAAACATTTTTTTTTAAGTACTAAGATTTTGTGAAAATAATCAGATTATTTTGACTGTCTAGTTCACACATCTGTGCATTTTCTAAAATTTGTCCTGTCAATTTTGTTCTCAATTTGGAATTTCTGTAGCGCGCGCCGCAAAAAAGACAAAATCGCCCCTAAGGATTACATTATTAAATGAAGTTGTATTTTCCAAAGACTTAGTTTAAAGCAACCTACAAGATCAAAAATGACTTATTTCGTTCTGGAATTTATTTTAAAACATTTACAGGTCTATTACGAAAAGGCTAAAGCAGACATTGTGTAATACACATTGTCTGCTATATATGGCTTATATAATCCCACAGTATATACTGTCGCGTCAGAATTGCAATAGATTTTTCCCAAACCTATAATCCTCCTACTTGGTTACTGTGCTCGTACCGAACATCATACTTTTAAAAAATCTGTCAAATACAGAAATATATGTAAACATTAGTATAATAAATTTATATTCAATACGAGCACAGCAGCCAAGTAGGAGGAGCCTGAAATGTCTTTTGCATTTTTGATCTGACTGCCTAGTTTATCGTTTTGGTAACATTTGCCCTTTACATTCATTTATTATACATTTATAAGTTACAAGATATCGTCAAATTATAAAAGTATACATACCCTTTCTGAAAAACCTGTGAATACACCAGGGCTATAACAACAAAGGCTCGGCTAGGAGGAAATTGTCCTAGCCCGGACAATGTTGCTGAATAAAAAATGCAATATAACATATGAATATTATAACATGACAGAGGCGTAGCTCGAATTTTTTTTCCGGGGGTGGGGCAAATTGAAAACATAAAATATTTGTATGCCTTTCTCCAAAAATTGAACATAAAATACATAGAATTCGCGCACAGCACAAAATATTTCGAGATTTTTTTGTAAAATAACATATTTTGTCCGGATTTCGGGTGGGGGTGGGCAATTTCGCTCTGTCTACGCCAGTGTAACATATATATTCAAAAATGTTTCGGGAAAGACGAAACTGCACATTTTATAATGTAGAAATTAAAATATTTTCTCGCGCAGCGCAAACAAAACCTAATTTTAGGTCAAAATCAAACTCAAATGACTAAAAATTAGCGCGTTATAGGAGTTCGGGAGAGGGCAAATATTTTTTTCTTTCGAACCGGGCCAGGAAACCTACTTACACTAGATAATATTGTATTTTTATCGCAATTATTGTGACCACACCCACACAATTTTGATTGCAGTGTGCAGAGCCACAAAAAACATGAATGGTCTTGTGTTGGGCAAAGTGCTATCAAAATTCTTGTGATTTTTATAATTTTGGTAGAAATTCAATAATATTTAGTATATGTTGGTGACCTGTCCCGGGTACTTCATGAGCCGTCCCAGGTGAAGCTTCCCCCGTTCCTCCTTGTGCTTACGGCACTGGAATACAGAGTAAAATAGTAGTGCATGTGAAAGACGGACAGATTCGACCATTTAAAATCTTTGAAATTATCAAAGACAATCAATTTAGCTAAAATAAATAAAAAAATGTACTAGTTTTAATTAAGCTTTGAGATTGAGCACTAGTAGCAGCTACTAAGTTTCACCAAATTATTAATACGATACTTATTGTACTTATTATCTTGCAGATTGATACTTTATCCAGACAACTACATTTCCGATGGATTCCAATGCTTATCGAAATGCTCCTAGAGATGTACTGGAACAAATTTGTGCTAACCAATTTAACGAAATTGCATTGATTAGACAACGCGTTGCCCAGCTGATTAAATATTCTGAAGCCCAGGAAGTGCAACTTTCAAAAATGATCCAAGACAATGCCAACCTAAAAACTTTTTTGCTTGCAATATTAGATGAGGTGAATAGTGTACAGGATACTAACAATATAATCGAACAGCATTCAAAACAGTATGTGCCAGAAACCTTCACTGCCGTCAAAGAAAATGAAGGATGTCATCAAACTCCCAGTCCAAGTGCAATGGAAATCAGTCAATCAGTAAATGCGAGCAACATTGACAAAAGCGATTTAACATCAGCAGTGGAATTTCTTTCTGCAAACGAAGGTACACGTGATAGCTCCACAAACTCACCATCATCTTCCCCAGACCTTCCTTCAGCAAAAAAGCGTGTATTTTCAGCACGACATTATTCATCGTTAAAATCTTCAACGTTTACTCTGGTACAAAAGGAATTGAAAAATCATCGGAGTCCCGTGTATCATATACCGATGAACATTAACATATCAGACGTTTCTTCAATATATTCTAATAGTAACACAAGTTCTGTTAACGAAACTTCCTCCACGGAAGAACATGAAACAAGTAGT
>JAQFYB010003690.1:0-18598 GCA_034694085.1 Pogonognathellus longicornis | reverse complement strand
TATTCACTACGAAATATTTCAAAAATAATAATTAAAAAGTTATCTGAAGACGTAACTTGACGTTGAACCTTGAATACAACCTGTGTCTCCTGATGCCAGATACTTGCATTGCCTGGAAAAGATCTCGAGAACTATTTTAGGTTGTGAGACAAAGATCTCAATAACTATCTCTTGTTGTTCTGAGACAAAGATCGAGGGACAACATTTACTTATTAAAATAATACGAGATCTTTCCATCATGACGATTCTCCAGATTCATCTCTAATTTCCTGTCTGAACTTTATTTGCATAATGCATCTAAAAATACCTCATGCACCGAATCATACTTCATCATCATATTGCATGTCAATATCATATCTAAAGTAGCAGCAGAGAACTCGCGGAAGGTGTCACACCTAACAATTGATATTGATATTGATATTGATACAGATACTTGATGAATTCATAAAAGACTTCTAATAATATGAGTATATTGGGGTTGAGTATATTAGTCAATTATGTGCGTAATATTACACCGCACCTTTAGGAATTCACAATTTTGTGACGCATGTCTCATCTTAATAAAAATGAATTATCGTGCACAGTAATTAATGTAATTTGATTACTTCGCAATAGGATACCTAGTTTTTGTTCCTCTACTTCGAACTTCAAAATATATTTCGAAGAATAAATTCTGGAAATCAAACCTCACCCTTACTACATTTTACCTTAAAGCTTGATTGACATGATTGTATTCAGCAGTGATTCTAAACATCTGATTAATTATTGAATGAGAAACTACTAGATGGTCATGGATATAGGGCAATCGGTGGTAAAGATAGCAATGCTGCACTCTGAAAAACAACTAATTTAATTTTTAATATGAAGTTACATTTTCTCCAGTTTTGGTTATATTGTTTTTCAGAAACATGAAGGCCTGATTTTGCTTGTCATGTCGTGTATTATGTGCTTGGGTCAAGTTTGTCTCCGGATCTTTGCGATTAATGGACTTGCGACTGCAATTTTACTGTGTGGAATTCTTATTTATGTTTCTTATCACTATGAAGCCGCTATCAATCAACCCACTTTCCAACAAAGCTATGGCAGTTTAGCTGTTCGTACCCGGTTTTTGTTTTCAACCCGTCTACATTATATGCAATTACATACATCAAATTAAATGATACATCAAAGACCAATTCATATAAATTAATTTAGATGCGAGTCCTGATAGATATTCTGGGATTCTTAGTTGGAGCCTTAATTTTCATGCTTCTATTAATTGCCCATGCCACGCGATTGGTATTTACCCCTCAAAATTATCTATTCATATTTAGTGGAAAAGGTTTAACTGTGAGCGACTTTTTCTATACATTGTCATTGCTTTTTGTCTCCAACTTGGCTTTATTTTCAATCGTTCGGTTTATCGCCAACTTGTTAGTAATGGTCGCCAACCTGATTTCGCAACTTATCGGGAGCGGTGGCGGTCCACCCTCCGGGGGCTCTGGAGGAGGGGGTCGTAACCGAAAAAGACATTAAATCAGGATTGACCTGGGATACAAAATTATCAATCCTGTATCCGCAATAATTAATTATATGCAAAAACCCTACACAATATATGAATCATTTAGAATGGGAGATTCTAAATAAAGATAAAAAGAGTAAAGTCTTATGTACTGGGATCTGCAAGAAAGTTTATGAATATAAATTAAATAATTTTTACAACAAATTGTTTTATTCATTGCAAATTCAATTCCCTTATTTACAGAGACGATCATTTCATTCAATTCCAAACACATCCTTTACTCTGCAGCAGACATTGTGGGTGTTATTTTCATCTACATACAAAACTTTTCTCTCTTTAACCTTAACCTTTCATCATAATGTTATTACCTACTTGAATGGTACACTCATCAAATTAATTAGCACGTAATATTAATATAATAATAATAATTACATACACTCTGCAACAGAATAAAATCTCTAGATGCCAAATCGTTCTTGCGAAGATCGTAATACATAATACAACAACAGAAAGGAGTCTATTGGACAGATTTGCAGACGTAATAATGGCATTTTTATTCTTTCTAATACAATTTTTAGATAAAGATACTTTTTTCTCATTCATTAGTCTCACTCAGGTAGTATATACTTACATAGCGCTCATTTTTCAGAATTATATATACATTTACCATCACGAAGACGTTGTATTCATTTATAGTATACGACTGTCGTGCGAAGCATCATGTTAAAAATTCCACGCTTTTCACAAAACCACAATTTCCAAAATCTTTTTCTAGACTTTGTCTACCACTTTTACCCCCAAAGTATTTTATATCTACCAGCAAAATGTTTACATACATCTTTCCTAAGCATCAAGTCAGACTGTGCGCATATTTTTAGCACAAAAATGAATTTCTTGATGCTTGTAGTGTAGTTAAATAGTTTTTAATGAAAACTACCCATATAGATATTGTATCGGTATCGTCATACACTATCATATCATTGTTAGTAGATTCCCGTCAACTAAGTCGCAAAAACCTTGAAATGACATGACATTGAGGGTTACATTGTTCCATTTACATACCTATACATCCTTATTACATAAAAATTGCCTTAAAGATACATTTTTGTGATACAAATATGTACAAATGACTACAAAAGACACAGCTTGTCACTGTTTCTCTCTACTAGTAAATACACGGGAAAACGACTGCTGAAGAAAGAATAAGACTTCAATTCGCATTAATTAGTACAACAATAATAACCATAAAATCCATACACGTTTGTAACGTAGTAATAATAACAAATATTTAAAGAACAAATACAATTTAAGGTAATTAATACAAATAAAAAGTTTCACATAACAAATAATATTTAACTGATCAAATCAAACCTAAGCAAAAACTGTCGCACAATATTTTTTAATCAACACTGAGTGACCCTTCATTTCAAAACATAGAACCCTTGACCGCTATAATAAGTCTTTGCAATTTATATCTCTTTTTCTTTGTTGTTTTGCATACTATTATACATATCTTACTAAAAATTGTATGTTTTAGTTGAAATTGAATCACACATTTCGAGAGCTACTAGAAAAAGCATTCAATCAATGTTCGTTGCTATCGATTAGCTAGCAATGAACTCCGCAATGGAACATCCGATCAAGAGAAGACATAAGGCCT
This sequence comes from Pogonognathellus longicornis, assembly GCA_034694085.1. Lineage (NCBI taxonomy): Eukaryota > Metazoa > Arthropoda > Collembola > Entomobryomorpha > Tomoceridae > Pogonognathellus > Pogonognathellus longicornis. Next base: position 15,437 of record JAQFYB010003690.1, on the reverse strand, counting down.
ATGTTTTTCAGTTTTATCATCCCCGTCTAAAAATATATAATTATAATATAAATATTATGAGTTCGATTGCGCTTCCTTTAGTTTGTATGGCTAGAATTTTATTATAATTTCTGTCAAGTTCGATTTATTATTACTTAATTAATTAGACTGTGGTTTAAGGGAACTCTCTGAAAAGACAACAAGATATTCGTAATATTGCAATTAAATTCTCTCATTCAAATAATAATTGATTACATAACAATGTCTGACAAAAATTGATTTTTCTTACAGAAATAATCACATTTGGAAAGGCGACTATGTAGTAATTTATTAATGTAAATAAACCATAAATGCACTTTCTTTTCATCGTACTATATTTAAGTATATTTCTTGCGTTCAAAAATTTTGTTTTTATAAGTAATTATTTTTAACAATATTGCTTTTCGCTATGTGCTTATGACTTGCACATTTTTCGCGTAGTAGTATGTACTGCGGCAGAGGTAGTCTTTGAATAAAGGACAACAATGGCTGAATCTGTGTAGAGGTTTATAGCGTAAACGTATATTATAAGAATGGATATTCATTAGTAAACTACTTTTGCGATTTTTCGAATATTAAAACTTTTACTTAGTCTGATTCGATGCGATTTGTCTTACTCTCACTTAAGGCAGTCTAATTACAAGACAAAATGCACCTGAATAGTTTTCCTTATAGTATGTTAAATATTTGTATATCTATTAGTTTACGTTTTACAGTGAATTGAAGTCATAAATTGTGTGAATTCGATGCGATTAACATATTAATGATGATGATAGTACTTTATATATACGGTTCAAGTCTACAGTTATTTATAATCATAGTGATAATAATAATAATGTATCGCGTCTTTGTATACATACTTACAATTACAATACAACACTATGTATAACGATACTGTACAGTCATATATATATTTTATATCTAAATTGCTATTATCGTCAGACGACAAATTACCGTTAGTAGTTAATTAGCAAAACATGGCGACGCGACATTACGCCTGCGAAAAACTGTGATAAATGTTTACGTACCTGTCATCTAATCAACTATCGTGTACGATCTAATAGCTACATTAATTGTATAAAGATTATCGAATTTTCGTCAATTGTTTGAAGATGGCGAAGCGGGACCCCAAATACGAATTGTACCGTCATCGGCAACGGAGGCTAACATTTCTGGTCGTGTAGGATTCCAAGTAACACAATTCACCGTGCGAGAGTGACCTTGTAAAATGGCTATTGGACGTTCCTTCTTTATATGCCAAATGTATACTTTGTTATCTGCAAATCCAAAACAATATCACCAGTCAATTATCACGGTTTAGCCAAATGCTATGCTAATTATTGTAATATACCATGTTCATTTAAATACCTTCAGAGCCTGAGGCAATAAAATTTTGATTGACACCACCAAAGCACGAATGGATTGTGTAGAAACCTTGAGTTACTCCTTGGAACTTACGAACAAGGCATCGATCTTCCAAGTCCCAAAGGTGAACTCCTTGTGTGGCCACATTTAGCAGAGCTAAACGATCCGTTTTGTCAATTGTGAAACTCATGATAGAGTACTCTTCTTTCATTCTAAAAATATTGCAAATTAATTAATGACTAAATACCGTAAACAAATAAAACTAATTCCCATGCAAAAAAGTTATTATGTAAAATCAGATAGTAAAAAATCTTCAAGGATAGATACATCTTTTGCTTACAAATTGTGATCAGTATTTGTTGTATCGAAAACATAACCTCTGATTCGATTATGAGTGTCGGCAGCCAAAACAGTCTTTCCATCTGCTCGGTAACCCAAACACTGCACTCTAACTCCTTCCCAAGAGTCCAAAACATTTCCTTCCAAGTCCTATGTATTAAAATATTTCATTATTTTAAGACTGAAGTAAATTATGTCAAATAACTCCAGTTACTCCAGTATGTATGCCATAAAGAAAAATGTGTCTCAGTGTTAAGAGATAACGGATGTTACTTACACATAAATAAAATTGACCCCGAGTACCTCCCGCGACAAAACGACGGCAGTCTGGATGCCAAGACGCAGAAGTGAGAGAATCCTCTGGTCCTGGAGCAATTTTGGTATGAAGGTCACCTGTGGTTGTATTCCAAACCCAGAGCTCTGGAGAATCGTCTGGACCACAGGCAACAAGGAATTGGGAGTCAGGGCTCCACGAAAGGTATGACACCCCATATTGGTGACCTTCTAATGTCTTTCGATGTGTCACTTTTAGCTCAGTCTTTCAAAGATACAAAATATAATTAATTTTAATCATGTTAGTATTAAAAGATTTATTTTCTACAAAAATGATATTAAGTATAACGTAACTTACAGCATGAACATCCCAAAGTATGAGAGTTGTATCTTTCGAGCCAGTTGCAAGTTTTGTTCCGTCGGGGGAAAACCTACAGAACCAAACTTCGTCCGAATGGTCATTGAGAATCTGTAGAGTGGTGGCTGGGAAAGAGTCTTTCGAACATACATGGTCAATCACCAGAGTAGTAGCTTCGTCCATTTTGCTGTTGTGATATGGACATCTTTCAGTTTGCCATTCTACCGCCTGACGAAGTAAAGCATCCCTGGAGAAAAAGAAAATAAAGTCGGGTTGTATAAGAAAATAATGATGAAACCAGAATAATTGTTATAATTACAATCAATCTTACAATCTTCTTGGAGGAAGCATTATTGAAGGCGGGAGGAACTGTTGAAGTTGCTCCATAAGTTGTGAACGTGACTCTTTTCCATTCCAATGAGCCTGCTCCCGAACTTCTTCGGCATTCGAGCACATTATATAGGCAGATAATTGGTGCACACGATTCGTTTTGTGGTTAAGAGGGGTGAGCTCGTATCGCAGCGTATGTAAGGCTTCAATCACCTTACAATCTTCCAAAAATTCCAAGTATTTTTGTTCCAGCAATAAAAATTGCATTTCCTGTAACAAAATTTAATTTTGTAAGAATCTGCTTTCTTCTAAGAGCAATATATTTCCTACAATTCGTAATTTTTAAAAACCTACCAAAAGAGACTCTGGATTTTCCAACAAATCCTTTAACTCCTGAAGATCAGAGTGAGCCTTACTCCAATCACCTTTAAGGACATGGTTTCGAAATTTAGAAGCAACAGGATGATCCATTCGACATCCTGATTCATCCATGAGAGTTTCTGCACTCTTTCTGTAATTTTAACCATTTGTTTCTTGTCATATCATTATGATTACCTATTTACATTAAATATTGGCATAATTCTTTAAAATGATCATAGCACTTACGTGAGTCCCATCGTGAGCAAATGTTGCCCAATGATTCGAACAATATCCTCGTCAGATTTTTTCTCAGCTATCCTACATACGGGAGAAATATGAAGATCCTCATCTACGTGAACCCCATTGGACACTCCATTGGATTTTACCGGAGAACTAGTTCCATTCTTGGCCTTCGAATAAAAATCAATAAATGTCAGTCACATACATTTCATGTATAATACAAACTATGTATTTTTAGTCAATATTCTGTAACTGTAAATTGTCGTATAGGTACTAGAAACATAAATTGATTTAATTTACTTGCACTAATCGATTAATCTATAAATTTTTTCATACTGCCCTTTACAAAAACAAACTGTTTATGTTACCACCAGCATTTTTATACATTATTTAGTTTAGAGATCATAGTTTATTCTATGACTAATAACTTCGTTTGATAACAACAAAAACAACTTCATAATCTCTACACAACAACTTTTTATGTATATATTTTACTGGCATTCGTAGACTTAATATACCTTACAGTAGCTCCTCTCCTACCCTTAGCACAGAATTATATGAACAGTGTACAGCAGTATACTATATTTAGTAAAAAAACTATTTTATTTATTATATTTTATCGGCTAGTAATATCATTGTGTATTAATAGCAAGTAATAAAGCAAATATAATATTTATTTTCTAACTTTTCCTTACTGGTTAATACTTACCAACCAAAAATAATTTTCATATAATACTTAGCAAGAAGACTGTTAAAGCTATAATATTTACTGCAATCAATTCATCACATTAGAATAATTCTCAATACATTTTAAAACTAATAATATTCTTGTACTATAGTTCAGAATTGACGACGATTTTTTAACCTTGGTCTATAAAAAAATCGTACCCCACTAAAAGCTCTCTAAATACACAAATAATATTTAAAAAATGAATTTGAAATACTTAGGTAGGTAAGAGCAATTAATTATTCCTAATTACCTGTTGAGTCTGCATGTTATTGCTGACCCTCGGTTTCTTCTTGGGGGGCGAGTCTTCGGGGGGCGAAGCCCTCCCTTCTCCCCTCCCTAAGGAGGCCAGACTGATCTCACCTGAAATTTTGAATAAAATTTTGGTCATTTGACTGGATAAAAAATAGCAATGAAATAAATGAACAAAGAAAAACTATGGGAAATGTTCTACCTTAAAGCAATGGTCGATCGACCCAGTGTCACTGCCGTACTTGTTTTCGAAGATGTAATTTCTTCGAAACTGATAAGTCCACCAATACAAAAATACGCTATTTTAACACTGAGTGACAAATCTGTAAGAAGAGACGACGTAAAGCAGTTGCCGGCAACCACGGGATTGTTTGTAGATGTTAATAAAGTTGACGATGGTGCCCCTAACCGAGGTTTCGTGAATTTCGCCAGGTTTTTAACTTCAAGGTCACTCTATCACCCAACGGGCTGCTCTCAACGAAATCCAACTAGCAATTCAAACTTTTCTTATACACTCTCTCTTCTGGAAAGTATCTGGAAGGGAGACAAAAAAATATTGCGTCAATCACATCATATCCGCAAAAAAGTTCAAAACAACGTGCATACCATTAGCATCATAAAATCACACTCAGAATCGGTCACACCAAAATGTATTGCACATTATCTCCCAATTCACACATAAAAACAGGGTCATGGTCAGTCAAATTTTACACGTACATGCATTCAAGTTTACCTTCAAAGCTGGAGGAAGATTTTATCAGCTGAGCCGTGTGGGGAAGGAAGGGCTTGTGGGATCCTTGTAAATCGGCTCCAGGAAAATCCACCTTTTCTTTGCTACATGCTAGAAGTATCTCCTTTTTATCTAAAATATCCAAAAACCGAAATTATTTTTTTTAAATAGACAAAAAGAGCAAAAGAACAGATCCTCGGCAGAAATGAGTGTGCAATGCAGGAATCCTGAAGAATCGATGTAAATAACTATCACAGAGAAGTTAACACAGCCCAGCGACGAAAACTTACACTTCACTTTTCCGTCTTCATGTAGTCTGCTGCAGATAGAAGACGATTGAGCAGCTTCGTTTGTACAAGGATTTATTTGACTTTTTGTGTAATTTTTTTAGTTGTTTAACTCAATTCTGTATAATACGACAATTATCACAAAATTACTTAATTACAATTAAGTAATGGTATGTATGTAAACAATGCAATCTTTTGTATACAATTTCTTTGTATACAACTTTGATTTAACTGCGTATCAGAGCTCTTTAGTTTAACACTCAAAGATCTTTGCTGTATTGTATTGTAGTATCATGTATGGGTAATAATTAATAATACTAATAATCTATCAAACCAGTTTTAAGAGTTTATGTCAATATTTATGTATGTGTATATGTATTAAAATGTTCATCACTTCCTGCTTTCGTCTTTAGTTGTTCTATACGATTCTTCACGTACACAAGCACCCCCTAGTCTTATAAAGGAATCAAGTTCAATGCATGCAATGTCTAAAAATTGCAGTTTTATGTAATATATGGTCCACTTATATATAGAAGTTCACTTTTCTGTGTATACGAAGTCTTTAACTTGATTTACAGCACAAATTTTGCTATGTTGTGCTAAGGAAGAAATGTTATGGAGTTCTGTTATTAATTATTGTGTTAGTTAGTTAATTGAACTTTTAAATGTTATCGTTTAAGTTTAAATGTGTCGTAGTATGATTTGTTTGTATGTTTCCATATAAAGTTAGTGCTTAATTCTAACACGCTCTTTCTTTATCAATTAAATGACGAAATACAGTGATGATGTGATGATGTGATGATGAAGTCCACGTCACAAAACCTTCCAGTTCAATAATTTAGCATGCAACAGCACAAAAACAATATTTAGCATACACTGTCAACTTTCAGGTTTATGATATACACAACAGCACACTCATATCTACACAACGACACTTTTAACAATTGTTCGCTTATATGTATGTTCTACACAACTTCTGTGTGTTTGTGTGTATGTTATTGTTGTTTAGTTTATAGTTTGTTTGTAAAACACAGTTAGTTATATGGCAGGACAGAGAGTTAATGATTTAATTGTTTTTTCAAGTGAAACCTGTCGTTTCCAGTCTTAAGTATTTGAAATACAAATGCGTCACAAGTTTGTTAAGAAGTATTACATACACTTGCAAAAGTCCAAGATGAAAATCCCTTACTAATCCTGGATGTATTATAAAATTTCCTTGTCAATTTATGCCCACCTTTGTGTAGTAACCATATGATCAATCCTTCATATAGAAGAAAACCCCAACACTAGAAAGAAAACAAGACGAAGAATTATTCTACTGTGGTGTATGTATGTATAAAATCAACGAGAATTGTGTGTGCACAATGAATACCTACCTACGTTATATACATAGGTACAAAGGATAAATCCTTGTATATAAAATATACCTAGTAGTACCTACATACAATATGCGTGTGTATGTATACATAAAGGTTTTGTACACATACATACATTCACTCTATGCATGTGGCATGAACACACATATCCATAATATCACATACATCAACTTCCACACAAACTCACCAATATTTTAAAAGCTTTACTTTAAGCTGCTACTTCAGATACAACAAATATCACGGAGAACACTTTTAAACATACATTGAAACTTTAGGTACACACACATTCAGTTTGCTACGCATTATTATGATGACTTTACGAATGTACTTGCAAAATGTGAAAATGTGAATGTATACAATACAGCTGGACATAACGTGTAACTCTTTAGATTGTTTGGAGGCAATCCATAGCTCTTGTGTGTGTAAAGTGCTACAAATACAAAGTAAAGGGCTAAAGTGAATGCTACAGCTACAATACCTATGCAAAATATAACTTGAACTGTTGTTAGGTACAGAATAACACAAAGCACACGGAAAGGAGTGTAGGTTGTAGCTAACATGATGTTGAGTGTAAATATAACACATGCAAGTAAGCAATAGGGAACATAAAGTTGAACTTGAGTCAATACCAAATAGCAAGTACCTAGACCTTTATCATTTCTGTTATGGCAGGCTTTGTTACGGCTTATACTTTATACTTATGGGTGATACTCAAAGCGTGAAGGCAGATGGTCATGGTAGGTACATAAGCCTTTACTTACATTTACAACAGCGCAGAAACCAAGAGATATGAATGATGTAATAATAAACTTGTTCTTTGTTGTAACTTGTAATAATATTATACATATAGAAAAATAATTAGGTGCTAGACACAAGGCATATTAATATATGTAGTAAAATGAATCATCATTGTAGCTTAAACAAATTCGGGCGAATCAATGCACTACAGCAGCACGCTAAATCTACGGTTCAAACAGATCAGATAATATTATAGCCAACTACCTGGTAGATACCTACGCAGTATAATCAAGGCACACACATCATTACCCTGCGGTAGAAAAGGTAGTTAAAGCTTAATGCATTATTAACCCATTGTGTGTTGTGTGCTTGCACTTGCAATTCAATTGATTACTAAATAATTATTATGGATTACCTAAATCCTTATGATTCTTCTATGTCGATGTATGGGTGTTCTAATTTCATGTACATGTCTATCGTCCATTTAAGTGCTAGATAATCCAATGATGCTCATTTTGATAATTAACTGCAATTAATTGTTTAGCTAAATACTTTAAAATAGTATTTATGTAACCATTATTAGAGTCAATGACTGCATAATGCATTAGCATACAATTTTCATATACATACAGATATGACGGTACAATAATTTACTGTGGTACAAAGTACAAACGTACAAACATATGAAGGAAGTACTTCAATTTTACTTATAATTCTTGACTAATGATATTGAATGGAACATAAAATTTTTGAAAAAATTTTACCTGTAGATCAATGTGATAATATTTTATTAGTCCACCACCATTTAATTACAGATGATGTTTGCAAGCAACAGTAATATAATGTAGGCATAAAAATATTTTTAAGACATATTGTACCATTCTAATCTGATAGTACTACAGATATTGCAGAGTACCTATTGGTTGGTATAATGGGCTTCAATTTCCCAAAACCAAAGTGTTTAATATCAGTCATATTTATAAAAGGTACAATTTGTAAGGCATAATGAATGCAATTGAATTTATCCAGATACTCATGTGATTTAACAATCTCATATGAACTCGTATGAAATTAGTTTTACAAATTGTTTCACATTAGAGGGGAAAACGTTATACGCTGGTGATATAATTGAACCCTTAATGCAAAAGTAATTACATATATAGCGTGATTAGTTTGTGCTTCTGGTTGGAAGGGTTATACATTATTGTTGTGATACACTGTATTCATATTTATATGTTATGTACGTATAGGTATATTAGTACCCACATATTTATAGGTATAGGTACATAGGTATGTACAAGGTCCGTGATAGCTTTACTGGAATATGGAGGGGCTGCTTGTTACCAGGTGATTTTAGTCAAATCGTCCGAAAATGACCTACAGAGAGGAAACGAAGAGGTTGGGTAGTTCAGTTACTTCCACCACCACTTCCCAGATACGCAGTCCACGCAGCAGTAAATAATAACAACGAGATCCAAAGTGCTATGAAATGAATGCAAACGCAGAAATGAAACTTTTGTTGCCTCCTTGTTAAGTTGTACCAAGGAAAATTTATTCATTTTTGTGTACCGAATCATAAATAGAGTATTCGTCCATATTATTGTAGAGTATTGCAAAATAATATATAGGTAAAATGGATTCATTTTTTTAAATGTCTGAAATATTCGATTCAGTAAAAGTCTTTGAAGCAACTGGATTAGCTCAATTGAAAAGTATACTTTTCCAGAGTAGCTATGAATGATGCAACATAGATCTTAAAATTTAGCACAGAGAAACACACATAATTATTATGTTCATACACTGGCACGCACTAATCCACTAAGGGTACTTAATCACTCCGAAATAGTACAAGCTCCATTAGTTATTATTGTCATTTTTTGTCACATATAATAAAACCCCAATTCTATAGTAAAAGTAAAAAAAAATTACCAAAATTTTTGCTCTACGAGCGCATTGAATGTGAATCTTTTTTACAATAATCATACATTTGTCTCCTTTTGGCTTCAATTTCTGAATACGGCCTTGAGCAAAAAAATATGAATTCTTTGGAAAAGATTAAATAACAGTTTTAAAATTACTGCTGATAAAACATTTTATTAAATAATCGATAAATAGAAATGATTGACACTTGAAACCTGGAAAAATCAATTATTCTGTAAGTTTCTTTAACCATGCAGGTTCGATAAAACCCGGACAAACCTGTAAACACAACATAGTAAATATTAAATGGTCTTTGTTTTATTATTCCTATTTCTTACTGAACAGTTCGTCTAGAGATAGATATTTACCTGGTCTGTGACATTAATTATACATTTTGTAAAGTTTGCATAAGTATTGCATGAGACTTTTTAACACTATTTTTTATGTATTAATTATTAGTGAATATAAGGTAAGTACTCTAATTATGTTATAATTTGACCGCAATCAAGATAACTGCACAAAGGGTGAACAACAAAGATATACATCGGATATTATTCATATGTAGCGATTTCCAAAACAATTGTCTAAATTCTACACAGATATGAAAAGTGGTTTCTACGAAATGAACTTGAATGACTAGCGATTAACATGGTTTCGAGGAATTACTCTTTTTCATATACAGTCAATAAATATTATACCTACCTATGCATGTATAAGAAATTGATAATTATTAAATATAGACAGGTCTAAATGACATAAAAGGTTGATAGTTGTATACGATATACTCATCCACTATAAATTCATACACACAGTAACAATCCCTAGACTAGAATCAGTTACGTACTTTTTGCATGATTATTGCACATGAAGTTGGAATAGGATAGCTACGCATTTACAAACAGTCAAAGCCCAAGTCAGTATTATATTTTAATTGGTTGCATGTTTTCTTTTATAAAGTAAATGAAGTATATGAATTTATTGTTGTACACTCACGATTTCAAAAACATGAAAAATTTTCATCATGCAGTTATTTATTTACAGGGATTTCAGCTAACATGATACAAAAAATCATAAACTTTAATACGTTCACTCTTGATTATGTACATAATATGCAATTAGTAGTTCCACTGTGGTATAGGTTCTGATAATCTCGTGTAATTTCTTACATTTATTTTCATTATAAACCTCTGGATAAAATCTTGTCATTGGTACATGCATGCAGCTCAATTTTCTTACTCAATATCAGAATTCTGGAATAATTGGAAATTCTGGAATTTTTAATATTATTGAATTCAGATATTGCATGGAGTATTTATTGCTAATCTAATAATAACTTAAATAGTATTTTGTTTATTTTTGGAAACCGTAAACTACAAATCTATTTGAAAATAATTTATTACTCCACCACCATTTAATTACAGAAGATGTTTGCAAGCAACAGTTAAATGTAGGCATAAAAGCATTTTTAAGTCTATTCTAATCTGATGTCTGATAATTGCAAAGTACCTATAGGTTCGAATAATGGACTTCACTTTCCAAAACCAAAGTGTTTAATATCAGTCATATTTATAAAAGGTACAATTTGTAAGGCATAATGAGAACAATTGAATTTATCCAGATATTCATGTGATTTAAAAATCTCGTATGAACTCAAAATTACAGATAGTTTTACAAATTGTATCACATTAAAGGGGAAAACTTTATATGCAGGTGATATAATTGAACCTTTAAGTGTAAAAGTAATTACATACATAGCGTGATTAGTTTGTGCTTATGGTTGGAAGGGTTCTACATTATTGTTGTGATACACTGTATTCATATTTATATGTTATGTATAGGTATATTAGTATACAGACATTTTTAAAGGTATAGGTACGTACTTAGGTATGTACAAGGTTCGTGTTAGCTTTACTGGAATATGGAGGGACTGCTTGTTACCAGGTGATTTTAGTCATATCGTCCGAAAATGACCTACAGAGAGGAAACGAAGAGGTTGGGTAGTTTGCAGTTACTTCCACCACCACTTCCCAGTATACGCAGTCCACGCAGAATAACAACGAGATCCAAAGTGGTATGAAATGAATTCAAACGCAGCAATGAACTTTTTGTTTCTTCCTTGTAAAGTTTTTTGTAAAACGAATTTTGGCCCTATACTAGCGCATTCTTTGTTAATTTTAATCCAATGTGGCTCTGTTTTACGATGATGACTACATTTGTCTGCTTTTGTGGCTTCAATTTCTAAATATGACCTTGAGCTAAAGAATATATGAATTTGTTCTTACAATAAAATTATTTCTTTATTCATTTAGGGTATTTCATTTTTTGTTTCGTACATTATAAAATATTTTGTGAGAATGAAAAATGGGTGAAATTAATCATTACTTTTATGTTGAAATAAAGTTTATAATTAAGACTGAGAATATATGGTCACTTATTATTTATATGCGCATTCAGTTGTATCCGCTATACCAATATAGAATACTCGCAATCATACATAAATATTCAATTTCTGAATCTAACACAATTAAGTTTCAACACGACATTTCAACAAAATTGAAAAAAAAGATAATCATATACCTAAATGAAAATGTGGATTCAAGATTAGATTTTACTAATTATCATGAGAATAAAGTGAACTAGGTAATATTTTTACTAATTCTTTCTTTGATTTTTAAACACGGTCGTTTGCAAATGGATTTTGGGGAGAGCAAAATCTCGATAAAATATGAGATTTATTTATTAATTATTTATCTTTTTATACGCGCTAAGGACGAAAAAATTTAACCAATTTGAGTCGAATTAAAATTAATTAAATTCACGCATAGGGCAAAAAAATTGCAAATGTATGACAAAAATTAAGTACATTTTTTGAGGTTTGAGAGGCGATCCTCGGGTTTGTGCCCCCTCGTAAACGGCCTTGGTTTTAATTATAGTATGTAAAAACTATTGTTAAGGTACTCACAATCTAAAATAGAACCCCTACCCTATAGTAGTAATGGCCTGCCTACTACTATACAACTTATGCTAAAAACGTTTTGGTATGAAATTACATGTTGCAGTTTTAAAAATGGAAGATGTTACATTATTTAAAATGATTATGTAAATGTAATAAATCCTGAATTTTTATTTGTAATAAAATTACCATACCGCGTATTACTCAGTTCAATAAAATTATTTACTGCTGATTAGACATTTTATTAAATTATGCCGATAATTAGAATTGATAGTCATTCGAAATCTGGAAAAATAAATTATTCTGTAAGTGCCTTAAACCATGCAGGTTCAATAGCACCTGGACAAACCTGGAAACACAACATAGTAAATATGAAATTATCTTTGTTTTATTATTCCTATTTCTTGCTCAACAGTTAATCTGAAAATTGATATTTACCTTGTCTGTGGCTTTAATTAAACATTTTGTAAATTTTGCGTAAGTTTTGTAATCAGAAGTTAGTGCGTCATAATTTTCTTCTACACATTTGTCCGTTTCTGCCTCGAAATTAGCTTGTTGTGTTTTATCAACAAAAACTTTAGATAATTCCTTTATCTTCTTTTTGTTAACTTTTCCTTTGTTGGCATCATCCATAAATTTCATTTTATCCAAAACACATTGAAGAATTTTCTATAAAAATTCGGCAGTAAAAATATCCAGAATTACATTTAAATAAACACATATAAAAGTGTTAACATATTTGAATGCTACTCACAGGTGATAACTTAGCTGCCTCGTCCATTACACCCCCTGGATCTTTTGCATATTTTGCAATTAACGATGTCACACAAAGTGTTCCTTTTGTTATAAGTTTAGTCTTAACATCGTAGTTGAGACAATTGTCTTTGCATTCTAGGGCGGCCCATTCACTGGTCCCCTTAGGGGTAGGCATTTTCTTACTACATGTATTCCCTGACAATGCATTTATCCCCTGTAAACAAAACGAAAAAATGAGACTTTTTAACATATTTTTTATGTATTAATTATTAGTATATTATATAAGATATAGGTACTCTTATTATTGAATAATTTGACCAACCAAGATAACTGCACAAAGGGTGAACAAAACAAATATATATCGGATATGATTCATATTGTGTAGCGATTTATAAAACCCTTTGGTTTCTACGAAATGAGCCTGAATGACTAACATGGTTTCGAGGAATTACTCTTTATTATATACAGTCGTAATAATTATACCTACCTATATGCATGTATCCAGAATTGATAATTATTAAATATAGACAGGTCTAAATGACATAAACAGTTGATAGTTGTATACGATATACTCATCCGCTATAAATTCATACACACAGTATCAATCCCTAGACCAGAATTACGTACTTTTGCATGATTATTGCACACAAAGTTGGAATATGTACCTACTCGTTTACAAACAGTGAAAGCCCATGTCAGTATTATATTTTAATAAACAAAATGAGATTTTTTCTTTAATAAAGTAATTGAAGTACATGAATTTATTGTTGTACACTCACGATTTCAAAAACACGAAAAATGTCCATCATGCAGTTCTTTATTTGCCGGGATTTTACCTAACATGCCATGTTGCGATACAAAAAATTCATAAATTTTAGTACATTCACTCTTGATTATGTACTTATCTATATTGGGCTAGTATTTGACCTTGAAAATGCAATTTCTTTAATTTCTTTGTATTATTAATCTCTGGATAAAATCGTGTCATTGGTACATGCATGCAGCTCAGTTTTTTTAATCACTATCACAATTCTGGAATAGTTGGAAATCCTGGAATAGTGAAAAATTCTGGAATTCTTGAAACACCAATACTATTAAATATACCTATACTATTTACCATCAACCATATGAAGAAAATACTTGTCAATATAACTTAATGAAGAGCTTGAAGAATTTGCCAATAGTAACTACTTAGAATGGTTAAGACGTAATTGTCTCATAAAATTTTCAATCGAGCTTGCTTTCAATTACCTAAATAAAAATATGTACTGTGCTTCCAATCATTTTAATGAAGCTTTTTAACATTAGGATTTTTAACATGCCCAACTTTATTATAAATATCCTTTACTCATTACATGCTATACATCTGTAAATATGAACACGCATTAGAAAATAGCATTTAGCATGATACATAATATATTTTATACTTAATACGTACCTACTAGGCAAGCTAGTTCCAATTTGGAAGCTTTAAAGGCCTGTAGAATTAACTGTGGGTTCATTTCATACACCTACATTGTAATGTGTGTAGATTTTTTATACCTACGTAATTCTCATGGAATATCTACTTATAATCGTTTTAAAATTTGGAATAAAAATTCGTTGTAATTGTAACTACCACGTTAGTAGATCATTACATGTAATTCTGCTGAACAGTTCTGGAATGATAATAATAAAACATCCTGGATCGAATTTAAGTTAGGTATGAATGAATGATGCAAGTGTCAAATAACGACTACCTCCCTAAAAGCTATGGTTATTTATATATAGCATGTTCACTTCTGAATTGGAAGTAGTAAATACATGTAATTACTAAATACACGCGTACATGAAGCGTAAATGCTTTGCATTATGAAAAAGTCAGAAAGAAGTCATCAATCCAACTAAACAGACTAATTCTCAAGCCAAAGCAGGATTCATGAATATTTAATGAGGCACAACCAAATCATAACATGCACTGTGTTCAACGCATGGAATATTAGCATAAAATATATCTTTCAACTCCACTTCACGTTCATCCCATCCACATAAGTATCCTACAACGTAATATAACAACCACAGCAGCTCAAACAAGTTGCCCATGTTTAAAAAATCAACTACATCATTGCACAGCCAAATATAGAGTGTCTCTAAAATGTTTTGCTTCACTGCACTAGCACTAGTACAAGTCCCCAGCAGAATTTACATGAGGTTTTCGAAGAATTACGGGCACACACAAAACAATCTGTAAATGCCAGACTTGGAATATATATCAGAGTAAAATCTGTATACGTACTAGCATGTATAAAGCCTGTGTATAAACACATTGTGTTACATAGCAGCAGAATATAATATCTTTTCCTAATCTGAATGCCAAAATACATTAAGGATAATATCTTCCCTCATCAAAAACGAATAAATATTCAAGCTAATCAC
>JAQFYB010003689.1:0-18599 GCA_034694085.1 Pogonognathellus longicornis | reverse complement strand
AATAGTAGTACAATGGTAGGACCACCGGCGTCGCAAGATAAGAGGTGTGAAAATAGTCAACCGCCACTTTTAGTAAGATTGGTTTTCTGAGCTGATTATTACATGCAAATAGAGTTATCGATAATATAAAATAAGCACTTGCATTTACTATATAATTGAATCACAGAGTGGAGTAGTAAAATCTCAGTTGATTCATGTGTAGTCTTAATTTGTATTTCATTGTGCTCAAATGTATTTCAAAATGAGTATCCCGTAAAAATTCCCAGTACATGTATATTTATACATCGAACATGGTATTTCGTCAATAGACGGTACAAATTGCGAATAAAGTTACAGCGTTGGTATCAGTTGTGAGTAAGGCTATAATATATTACAGACATCTAATAGTGGACATAGTTTGATACACTGCCATCAATGGGAGATAGGCAAAATTTTTACCTTGGTTTGCCAATGGCCGTAGTATAGTTTGGTGTGGAGCATACCAATACATGCAATCAACAAAGCTAAAGCAGGTACAAATAATATATTGTAGATCTATCTACATGTACTTCTAGCAGATACAATGTTGCTTTACATATGTAAATGAATTATATTATAATATACAGCATATTATAGGCTCTGTTACAATGGCATTATCCTTTGGTTTTCAATGCGTTGCCGTTGTGTCGCCTTGCTTGCTGTTAGAATTCACACTATTGTAGTTGCATTGTATTCATCCCCGTAGATTGTGTGCGGAATAGCTTATAGGAGAACTTTACAATCGAGTGAGCAGGCTCTTGGCATTAATTCGCAAGATTTGCATTATTTTATACTTCGTAATCACTAACATACACAAAAGGGTAAGCAGGGCAAAAAGTTACAGTTTCATAATACATACTAGAAAACTAATGTCTACAATAAGCGATGAAATATTTATAATTTCATCGCTACAATACACATGTAAACCTATGCATTCAAGAGTTAAATAACCTATTTTTATCTGTGTAAATACATATAGGTAGGTCCCTATCAAATTTATATTAATGGTGTTTATGCATGTGCATGTAATTGATCTGTAATTCTTTCATTTACAACACAGTTAATTTTTTATGTATTATGATAATAGTACACTTTAAAAATGTCATGCTATTAAACTATATTTGTGCGTACCTGTAATTACTTTTTTGTAAAAATACTTATTGTTACATTTTACATATGATGCTTTTAAGGGAGGTTGGAAGTTGTTAGATCGTGAAAAATTGAACTAAATATATGTACAGCGCGTATAGAATGAAAGTTTTATGAACACATGGGCATAAAAGGTAAAATATGATAGTTATAGCTACGCCACTGAAAGGTGATGGTAAAGTTAACGTTGTACACACATAAAATAGTGTGTACTTGAAAGAGTTGACTAACGAGTGAATTTGGCAGCGTCCTTTACATATGCATTTGAGTTAGCGTCGTATAGGACTAGGACTGTACTTTGTATGTGTAGGTATGCAGTGATCGTTGAGTGTAGAGTAGAAGTAGGTAGCTATGCCGATATAGGTGGTTGGTGGTGTGCACTGTGTCCATTATCTGCATACCATAATACCTTTGGCTTTAGCTTTAGCTTTGATAGACTACAGTTTACGAGTAACTTGAATTGACTGTTGTGTTTCTGCAGACAGTTAATAGCGATATAGAGAGCCAAAGTGGCAATGCAATATTATTGCTATTACATATGTATATTATCTGTATACACAGTCCAATGTAATAGTATCGAGTAAAATATTGATAGATTGTGTGTCGTTAGTTTAGTTGTCTTGTAAGATGTGATGTGTGTTGCCGAACCGTTTTCCTTATTCAATATTTTATTCACATTCAAGACCCAACCAACAGCAAAGAATAATCGGTCTATCGATAATTCCAATCATATCACAGAAGATAAAGCGATAGCCATAATATTCATAATATCTCAATACAAAAATAATCATTTTATTACGTTCTGGAGACTTTTCAATGTTATTCCTACTCTAAACATTTGTGCAAGCTAAAGTTCGTTAATATACACACATACAGCACATTCAAGTTAAAAATTGTGACATACAATACAATCACTTTATCATATACACATACACAGTGCTTAAATTTTCAACGTACATTATATCGACTAAATCACAAAATATATGTCTCCATACTGAATTAGTAATACTAGAGTTGAATTTGTAAATGAAAACGAAGTTAAGTTGAATTGAAAAGTGAAATATATTGTAGCTTGTAACAAAACAGATTTACAGTAAGTATTTTTAAAGGAATTAATTGAGTTTGAGTAGTATTTGTCAATGTGCCGCATGTTGTGTTGTGTGTCACAGGAAAACAACTTTATTAGTACATGTATTGTAGTACAGTACATCCGGATGTTGGAACTTGCTTTAGTATTGATGTCTTAAAGGGTAGTAATTAAGTGTGGAACATAAAACAGCTGAAGGGAGGATGTAATAAAGGAAACAGTCATGTAAAGTCGTAAGTCGCATGTGAAGTGATATAGACAAATGTAAATACAAATAATAGTTGTAGCACTGAGAAATAAAAAAGACCGTGTGTGCCAGTGACGGGTTGTATTGTGTGGAAGAAGAAGGTGTTGTTGTTGGAAGAAACCGGGACTACTCGGAGAAAAATCATAAATTCTTTTACTGGCTACTTGTTTGTGTATACATGTTGTGTGGGATATTATGAGTAGATGGATGTAGGTATAAGAATTCCTGCAAAGAAAGATTTACCGTTGTGTTTGTTTGATGTGTCATCGTTTAGTAGTCTCAGTTACCACTCGAATAAAAAATGATTTAACCTTTAGCTTTGCAAACTATTCTGTTTTGCTCTGGAGTTCATTTATGACTTGACACTTGTCGCTTGTTGTTGATATTCTATCTCTGTCTATTAATAATCCCCAGATAAACTCGTCATCATTTATACCTAAGTGTGTCGACTGCTGATTTAGCAAGTACAATTGGATAAACACATTGGAAAATTCCTTAACATCTTGAAAGTGGTAAGTATTATGTTTATTGGCCATTATTAATTTAAGTAATCGTTTATTACACTATTGTCAATATTGTCATTTACTATGTACTCATATATTTGCTGATGTGATAAACGTATTTACAGTAAGTAAGAGCAATAATATTAAAATCATTAAATTGAAAATCACTGCGACTGTGTCTGGCATAGCTTAATAGAAATGACTAGCAATAAACTATCTCCAAATCATATGGCGGCATAGGCAGGTGGTCAGGTGGCAAAGCGAAATTAATGTTAATTCAAGACTATATTTATTTACACGTTTCACATTGAATTTTTTTGTCTGCCTACACTTTTACATTTCATTTGGTATAGTGCATAGATAGGAAGCATAATTATTAGATTTAGAAACAGATATTGGTGTAATTAGATATGCTGTAGATGGATTTTCCGATTTCTAAATAAGGTTGACCTTGTTGTGCAACTATAACATGTCTGTTTGTCTCTGACATAAATGGATCTCATGAATGCGTAATAAATCCGATGGAGAAAATAATGATTTTCTAAAATGCTTACACACACGGCCCAAGAACAACTCTTACAAGACCTTTGCATAGAAATTACCACGACACAATGTCATTTGGAGTGCGGATAGCCCATTACTCATCATATAGCTACTATTTAAGACATGTGCAAATAAGCATTGCATTTACCTTGTATACCTATACTAAGCTTTGTACAATTATTGTCTTATCAGCTTAGTTCTCCCGGTATATAATTATTACTCGCTATACTCTGGCCCAACTTGACTTTGGTAGTTTGGTTTGGTGCTATGGTTTGCATTAGGTTTGCATATGCATACAGAGACACACTAGGAAATCTCGTCTGGCGACGTCATTTGACTGCGTTGCTTGCAACAACAGTAGTTAGTTATTAGTTAGTTGGTGCGGTTAGTTGGTGCTACTATTTTGTATTATAATATAGTACACATGTATTGTTGTAATAATACAGTAAGATCGCACATAAGGATGGATGTATATATTTAATGGAATGTATGGTGTGTGCAGTGTGTGGATTGGATGGACGAGGATGTGAGATAAGTATAATAAGGTACCTATACGGAATAATCATAATATTACATCGGAGAATACAGGTAGACAAGAAGAGAGTTGTGTTGTGTAGTAATATTACGTAGTAGAAATTGTACACAATATGTATGTATATTATATTAAAGTCATTTTGAAATGCTTTGCTTAACTAGTTTCATGATGATGAGAGACATGGACATGTATGTAAAGGAAGAATAACAACCTGTTGCAAAGCAAGCTCTATGGAGTATACTGTATGTACACAGAGTTACACACACATACACACACAACATAACACACACAGACAACAAAATGCTATTGTCCTTCCTTGACCATTGAACTTTCCTTGTTCGTGTTATAAAAGTTCCGAAACTTATTTTATTTTCTCCTTTAGGACATGAGATGGAAATGATAGGATCAAAGGTTGTAATTTACTAATGTGAGCCACAGATAGATGTTGACTTAAACGGATTCAGATCAAGATCACAGGACGTCAAATAACATTCTGTGTCTACACACAGTTTTCTGTTGTTTTTTAAATGCAAAAGAAATAGCAACATCACACAACAGTTTATTATTATTCTTTCTAGGATGTTGCTGTTGCTACGTATCAGTGGATACATAGTAGTAGTACCTAATAGTGGTTTTAGTTGTACTACTAGTAGTTGACTAGTTATTGTAGGTGGTTGGCTTATCTGAGTCTGTGTGTATACTACATCAGTATTAGGTAGTGGTAGAATAAATCTTGCAAGTGCAAAGTTCCTGTACAGTGTGAATATATTTGATGCATGCCTTGCATTGATTTGGGAATTGAGCTGATTGAGACTGAGAAGCGATAGACTAAATTGGTGAGGACTACCATTTTCTTTTTTATTGCTGAATCTTCTCGTGTCTTCTTTTTATGATGAGTTCAGCAGTCAATTTGGTGTGAGTTTTGTGGTTTTGGATATGACTTGGTGTGATAGGGAGTGACTGCATATGTATTTAGTGATGTTGATTTTGAGTGGAAAGTGTTGGCGTTTCTGAGATTGGAGATGTGAATGAAACCCTCTCTGGTTTTGGATTGGTTTTGGTCCACTAAATATGTCATTGTCACCTTGGCCTGATCCTGATCTGATGTGGGTTGGCTTGGCTGGCGTCTTTATCAATTCAACATAGTCAAAGCCAAATTTTGCATATCATGTAATTGCCAAGACTTTAGTCCTTATTAACATCAGGATTTGTTTAATAAAATGTTTTCTTTAAGTTCAACATTAATGGGTAGGCTTTAAAATATTCTCATTTGGTAAATAATGAGTTGCGTCATTTGTGTGTGAACTACATATTTGTATCTAAAAGCTGTCTTCTTAAAAATGGTTGAAGGTGAGATGCGGACGTAACCCAATTATTAAACTATCTGCTTTCAATTTGAATTGCATACAATCCTATTGATGTACACGAACAAAATTTTGTACTTACCTAGGTACATTATTTACCTGAACACACATCCTACCGGAATACATCTGTATGAAAGTGTAATATAAATATATTACTACAGAATATATAAACGTATACAACTAAAAACTTTAACATGCACTATTGTTTTTAAACTCGATTTGAATAACAGTGCATGTTCATGTAGTGTATGTATCAAACTATTTAGATTCTGTTACTTAATACTATTGAAATAGTAGTCCTTTCCATTCTGACAGGAATTAAAAAGTACTTTAAAAAACACAAGTTAGTTACAATTGAGTATGTATACTCTTTTCATTCCACTTTGTCAACTTTTTCGTTAAATAAAAAGGTAACATTGGTTCATTCATCCATAACATGATTTTCTCTTTCAAACAACATTAATATAGAATGAAGTGTATTAATAAATATACAATAATCTTTTGTTTGTTTTCTGTATCAGTTTATTGCTAAAGAATGGTATACATTTGCTATAAAACTATTTTAGTTATACCTACTTTCAGCACTTTCGATGATAGCTTACAATTTTACTGCTCATTCCCAAATGTTTACGTTCATTTTTGTATCCATTTTTATAGCATTCATTCCTACCTGTATTGTATCTTCGTTTTGAAGATACATAGTTTTGATAGACATTAAAGGTAGAGTGAGTTTTCAATAATAAATCTGTGTTCCATAAAGAGTTACATTTCAAGGCATTGTTTATCATCTTTGTATTTCACATTGTTCTGTCTGTTTGGAATCCACGAGTGCTACACTTAAGGTTATTTATTTACTACCTAAGAATTACATGTAGGAATAACAACCTAAAATGCTTTATGTTTGTGTATGCTGTAAATAAAAAAGGCAGGAGAATTACGTACAAACAGGTGAGCCAAAGCATGTTCATCATTTCTTTGACATTAATTACCATTGATCTACAAGCTATATTATACTCTTCATTCTGATAATGAGGTTTATAACTATGGAAAAAATATTATTACCTACACTATCTACCTACTTAATTGTTTAAATTTTATCCAGCTCTGTAGAAGTGTATGTGTAAACAGCACTGGTAATTATTATTATTATTACCGATGTAAATGAGTAGATTTTAAATGTAGTTTTTTAGTTTTAACAGCTGAACACTTAAAGTAAAACTGTAAAGCAACATAATACTACTGAGTGATAAAGCAAGATGATAACAGGTAATCCTGTTACCACTGCGCTGGGGTGTGACTCATTCATGGTTTTAACGATAATATTTATAATTGATTCCTACTCACACACAGCACAATAATACAACTTGTACTTGTACGGTATGAGGATATTTGTATAAGTAGTTTTGCTACTCCCAACAAGCAACGAGCATAACATATTGCAAAAACAAATATTTGAATGTTGGATGTGGAATAAGGTATAGACTGTGTATAGACACATGTTATTATGATTATTATATTATGATTACCATCAGAATTAGCTTGAGATATGCTTAGTTGTATGTAAAAACGTTTATCCATCTCAGCGCATTAGGTGCAGAGTACTTGTTCTACTCTTGTGATTCTGTCATGGAAAATACAGGTAATAAGCTGTGACTGAGTGGAAGGTCAAGTATTAATTGCACCATTCATATCTTACTAATCCTTTGTGGAATACCCATACAGAATAACATTATCTCTCTCTCTGTCTCTACCACTCAAACTTTACTTAAGACCTGTTTCTTACAGTCATAAATAAATGCAAATACTTACAATACCGATACACACATCATTATTTGTAGGATTACGTTGCAATTACTAGATGTGGTACTCAATTTATTGGCAATAGTGCAAAATTAACAATCATTGTTTTAGGTACATTGTTCTTAAGTTCTTTGCTTAAAAAATATGTTGTAAAAGAATTCTAAAGATTGTAAGAAGAATTGTAAGAATTCAATGTTAACATTTTTCTCTTTTATCATTTATTGCAGCACTAATTGTAGAGTGACCTCCTTCAATACTTTTTCTTCAAAATTGCGGGTGTTAGAAATAGCAAAAAGTAAATTAATTTGTCTTCACCTTCACGTTGTCAGTCTCAACACTCATTTATTTTCTTCAATTGCATGTAAAAGTGGAGATTTAGTCATGTTTTTTTTCATTTCGTCAAGGAATAATACATTATGAGTTGGCACCCATGTAAACTTGGGATATTAACGTTTATATAAGCATAAACTTATGATTGTTTTCATGCATTAAAATAATATTTAATGGAAAAAGGTTACAATCTTTCTTTTCAACTTAAGACTATAACTATTTATAGTGGTAGGAGAGTTTGGGAAGAAATAATCTCTTTGTACCAGTCAGAATTGCAGTCTGAGCAAATGTTTTTTATACGTAGGTACAGTAGGTAATACATTACATAAAGGATGTAAGCGTTTGCGTTTGGCAGGTCGCGAGTTAAATCTGCATGTTCGTTTCGGTGATTAAAGCTTTTCTTTTCCACAGTCACCTTTAAAAAAACTAAAGTTACATTAGAGACAACATTCCTCTTCTAATTCTGCTAAATCAAGACCTGTTACTCAATTTGTCATTGAATTGTATTTGCAAAATTTGCAAGTAAGCAAGCTTGTCTTTAACTCTTTATTGTCTGCTTTACAAATTTTACATTATTTAACCATTTGAATTGCAGGTTAGCCTGTTGTTACAATTCTCATTGTCCTTTGTTTGTATTACGTCTGAATGCACAAACAGATTTGTTATTTCCACAAACGAAAGGGCAAATTCTATAAAAACCTGGCAATCATGTAATCTCATGTAAGATTTTGTTGATACAGTCAACTCACTCACTGCTGACAGTCTGCCGCTTCAAACAACGTGCATGTATTATGTTACACAGTCTTAATATAGCATATATAGACATAGTATAAGTAACAGCTATATATTTTATAGCAAATTCTGCCAGCTGCAATTGTTTGCAATTTTTGCCATTCTTGTTGGCACTGTGTCTCGTCCCTTCATCCCGTCATGGTATGGTGTCTTATATTTTTTGTAGTTTGTATTTGTTCTTAAGTTCTCGCATGGTGCGCGTATGTGTACCGAGTATTGCAAACAACGTAGGTAGTCGACTTAGTGTCTTACTATAAGAACAGCTAAAAGTAAAACAGCAGTATCACACAATACAGTGCATACTACATGACTACAATAATAATGTACAGCATTTAGAGGAATTGGAAATACAACGTAATGGAGGTAAAAAGGAAATTGCTGTTGGATATTTAAAACTAAGGATGTAATCCAATGACTGTTGAAAGTAAGATAATTAACATTGTTTCGAGTTCTAGGTAATCTTAATGCAAAGAAATTCACAATTAGTCAATTTGCTGTGCTCACAGTACGAAAAACGATAATAAATACATAAAAGGTGTCTGTCACGAAATGGCTAAAAAACACATCTCATTGTATAGCACACATACACTTACATAACCGTACACGCACAATGTTCAGTCAGTCAGAATTGCTATATAAAATATGTATATATACATGTAATGTAAAAATACAGGTAGTAGATGTTGCATAGGTATCACATGTAATATAGAGTCTACATAGATAACAATGCTACAAATACCAGTTAAGTGGTGCCTAATTATTTGCATGTGTACCTTTTACCTTCGTGCCTGTAACTCAAGATCTGCAATTGACACTCTTAGGGCAGACTTGGTGCTGTATTAGATAATAGGTACTTTGTGCTCAATGGGAACAATTAGTATTTAAGCACGTTTGGAAGTTAAAATTGAATTTTATGTTGACGAGGCATTTGCATAACTATTTCATCGTTATTCACTATACTACGTTATTGTATGTCTGCTTTTAGGTTTGGCCGGTTTGGGTTTACACTTTTTTTGATGGTAGTGTTGTATAAAGCTTTAGCTGCATACATTTGGAAGTGCAACAAAGGTTATTTAATTAAAACTGAAACTTTGTTTAATTTGGCGAGTCACAGTCAGGGTTTCCTTTAGATCAGTCAGTGCTGCTCCTGTTGTTTTTATTATGGGAAAATCACTCATTTCATCGCAGTAGCTGTTGCATTGTAAATATTTGCATGAGTGCAACAATGATGTTGATTAAACTCGAGTTATTCATTGATGCTGATTTCCCATTGTTATCATGCGCTACATCTCAGCCTAGTATTTACAAGTGTAGTATGTAGTTGCATTCTCTGTTGTTTGTGCAGTGCCTATATAGCTTTTCATTTCAAGATGAAACAAAATTGTTGCTCAGAAGAGTACTCTTGATGTTAAATGAGTTGAGTAATGTGAGTGACTTGGTTTCACTCCTCCACCTTCACTTGTACCAAACACTGAAGTTGGTTTTTGTTGAATTGACACTGATTTTGATCGAGGTCTCGTTTTATTACACTTTTGAAACATTTTCTAGATTTTGGCCGTGAAGTGCATTTGACACGGGTCGATGACAAGCTCTGCGGTAGCAATTGGACGCGGTTGCTAGTTTTTAAGTGTACTACTTCTATAGGTATCTTGTATCCTACTACTACGAGAGCAAGACGCTCTCGTTCACTATAAATTATTTATTTGCATACTGCTATTGCAATAATTTTCTAATTATGTCTCAAACTCTCAAACAATTC
The DNA here is from genome assembly GCA_034694085.1 of Pogonognathellus longicornis. NCBI lineage: Eukaryota > Metazoa > Arthropoda > Collembola > Entomobryomorpha > Tomoceridae > Pogonognathellus > Pogonognathellus longicornis. Next base: position 8,472 of record JAQFYB010003689.1, on the reverse strand, counting down.
TATATTTGTATTGTGTGTGTATGATGCATATACCCTATCCCCATAATCACTATGTATGTTCAATGTAATGTACAATACTGAACAGTTTTCAACGTGAAATAATAGGAAGATACCTACTTTGGCGCAATACAAAGTTAGTTTGCTATTTCATCGCCGAATTTTCTGTACAAGGTACTTTTGTGTATAAAAAGTACCTGCCTGCATTACATGTTACAACATTAGTAGAAGTGGAGTACATTACTCAATTTTTAAATGATAACATAATTAGTGTCTATTAACAAAATTAGTGTGTAATAATCAGATAATAATTGTACCTTTAACATTTACACTAAATAAATGTATTATGTTTATTACTCGATGTTTCAATAATCTATCATAAACTTTTCTATACAAAAAGTAATATTTTACAATCAAAAATAGTCGACGGATTTTTCTTACTACTTTACTATGCATTGTAGAACATTCATATGAGAGTAATAGAGGCTTAACTTTCTGTCGAGTAAATAATTATTACTTTGTTACTACAACATTTTGCACTCAGATAGCATGCTCTTCTCTGTTTCCGCATTGATATTTGCATGTCACTAGAAATGCACATTAAATATTATTACTTGTCTGAATCTTTATGTGTGTGTGTTAATAATGGCTTATGATATTTTATCGCATTTTCATTTACTTTATGGTTTATGGAAATAAAAATAATTTTATTGCAGCTAGAGGTTCATGCACACAGACCTTTCGTTTCATATTTTAATGAACTGCTGGTTTATTTATGTCGCATGTGTGAGTGTAAAAGTGCTTGCATGCAGATTAGATGTACATATTTGCTGACGATTGATGAGAATTGAACTGTCGAAAACACCAACACACATTTCCTTGCTATTGTGTTATGATGACTATGACCATCATCTACAGATAACAGTTATGTTATGCTGTGTGTGTGTGTTAACTGTGTTATAGTTTCAAGATATTGAAACTCTAATCTCAAATCTTATTCGTTGCATGAAACGTTGTAGTAATAACATATCAGTATCACATAATGCCAATCATAGTTCTCAGAAAAAATTGGCACAGTTCACCTGTCTAAATATTATGCATCAAACCTAAACAGAAAATTTAAAGAAATTGGTTAATACGAATTGTGCTCTGTATTTGGCACGTGGATGGTCTTGGATGGGCATACAAGATTTCGCAGAGTTGTGAAAACATTTTATGTTCAGTTGAGTCTGCATCACAGTCCATTTACTCACACAAGTATTTACTCGTGTAGGATGAATATTTGTGTCATCACTTGTCAAATGAAATTGCGCTGTATGACTCCTAAATAGAATCTAAATGCGAATTTGACTTTTGTCATGCAAACTGCCGTCTGTACTCTACAAGCTGAACAAAGCACCACAAAAAGGCAAAGCAACTTGTCTGTAACAAAATCCCCAAACAATTTGCATACTTAAATCTGTCAGGTGTGGAAAACCGAATTTATGGCATTGTCGTCACGGTATATAATTGATCGTATAAAATTCATAGTAAAAATGATTTGCAAAGTGTTGATGGGGAGAGCAAGACCTAAACTGTTTGTGAGTGCAGTAGGCTAAGGGTATTTCTTTTTTATAGGTAAGGCAGCTATCATTGATTGTAGTTGCATGCATAATTGTGTAACAATTTCCTTTATGTACGATTTAAGAACAGATATCTTTAGTAGTGTTACAATCGTGTACTTGTGCACATTATATGTCTACATTATTCACATACTACAAACTACACACTACAGATGACATAGGATTCTGTTGTGTTGTGTTATGTGTAGTAGAACATTCTTATGTGCTCAGTACTCTGTTAACACTACTAACTATGCCTCCCACGAGGATTGCACATTGCATATGAAACGTCAACTGTAATTTGTCTGTTTCAACTTTTATGTTTTCTGTGCAAATCATTGTGTCTTGTATGTGTGTATATTCATACCGTATTTCCATATGCACACAGACACACAGATAATGTTATATAGCTCTTATCAGTCAACGTAAATAAACTAGACATTTGTTAACTTGTAATAGGTAACCAAAGTGTCTTTCTTGTATAACTGTGGGAGTGTAGAGTATTCAGGTCTAATGTACAGTCATATTCTATATTGCTTATCTCCTAATGATGCTTGCAAAGATAACAAAAGGATGAGTCGCGTTAAGTTTACCGAATCCAAAACTACAAACATAGAGGTACTTATTTACCATTCTTATTAATACCTATGCATACACACAAAGAAAATCCTCTGTACATATATCATACTCCAAACATGTGTATTTATAGTTATGTTATGAGTATACAGAAATCTGTAAGGTATTGTCAAAATGAGTAGTGCTATTATTATTCCTAGATAATAAGCTGTGCCATAATACTGTAGGAAATCGCAAAGAATAGAGAGAAAAGATGCTTTGTACCTACCTACTCAAATTTTTCTTTCTTTGGGTGTGATTGTACAAAATCCATTCGACATTCATCGTTTAAACTTTAATCAAGAAAAGTCAACCTTTGTGTTTGTACGTACCATTTCATATTTATTTTTAAGTCATTAAATTTCACAAAGAGTTAAGAATTGAATGACAATTCTAGGCACATTAGGTGCATTTTTATGTGTATTTGATGCTATTTAGTGTACTTTGTATACTTAAAGCGGTAGTCATACGACAAAACTAAAGTACCTACAGTAATACAAAGAGATAGAAATGAAAACACGAATTCGAGGTAAATGATACAGATAATGAGAGAATGGAGCATAGCAGTAGCTAGAAACGTTTCATGTACGGACAACAGCATAATATTTAGCAAAAAGCATATGGGGAAGTGTCAAATCAAATTCAAATCAGACAGAATCAGCACCATAAACGGGAATAATAGGCTTGATCAACGTACCGTTGCGAAAATTGTCAAGAGATTAAACAAGTCAAGTATCAAGAAAACCAAGGCCTTTTCCTTCTCTCTGAGCCTCTTTGCCATTTAAACAACCTGCTCTTCATAGTTCACCATAATAATATTTAGGTAGGTACTTGCTACACAGCTAAATAGCCAAAGAATTCACTGCTGCTAATTCAACTCTTTTCAAGGAAAATTACCTTCGATTTGTCTTAGCAAGTGTCAATTTGATACTTAGCATGTTTTAATATTGTAAGAAGTACACATCACAGTACATTAGCTACCTTTAGTATAACTGCCAATTTCCACTGACAGATAGACACTTTCAGAAAATGTATATCTAGGATATACAGATGCAGTATATGTGGCAGTAGTACCTAAAGACAAAGTGCAAGCCCCCTTACACCTTAGACACATGGCTTACTTATAGTAAATCACCTCACACATGCAAACCAATTTCGCCTAGATATATATAAGTAATAGTAGCAGTTGTATATTGCTGCAATTGAAGAAATCGCATTCGTCATTTCTTCAGTCTTCGTCTTCACTCTTCACTTGAATTACTTATTCTTCTGTCTGTACACAAACTGCACTTCTGTTTGCAGGTGAATAACTTTATTTCACATTTATAACGAATTACTCCATCTCAATCTCATATAAGTCGTTTTACACTTTTCGTGGCATAAAGTGTTTGCACGTAAGCGTGCTATTAACTTTTGGATTACTTTGATTAAGAAGGTAAATGTTTTTACAGTTAAGTAAGGAGCAACTTCCATATAGTAACAACAACAGTAAAGTTCTCATTATATTTGATTAAATAATTATTGCGTGCAAAATTAAGTTGTTCTGGCTCTATGAGTTCTTTGCTAGTCATACACTCAACTAACTCAGCTGCTCTCATTCTTACCATAACATGGGAAGTAATAATTGAAAATTAGAATATTTAATTATACATATACCTACCAACCAACCAACCTAACCTACCTACCATATTACGTTCAAATTAATTTAGGTAGGTACTATATTGACTTTACACATTATTCTCTAGTATACGTATGGTATGCCAGTTGGTTCTTTACAGGCACTTCCCTTGTAAATATAATAATAAATTAGAAATATTTTTATGTTGAGCTGAACATTAGGTATGAATCTTCCCTTCTAAGGATATAAGATATAAATGTTTAAATAGTTAACACATTAAGTTAATTTGATGTAGGCACATAATATCTATTAAACCCATCTCATAATAATTCAGTTTTAGGTCTGTATGTTCCGAATTGCGACTAAAAGCATTTCTACTTTTCTACTTTCCAATTTTTGTTTACCCTTTTCGCTTTTGCTAACAATATAATAATATCATTCGCGCTGATACCGATAAAATAGTAATTTTAGCAAATTATATTCATATCTTTGTACTATATCTTGAAGGTTACTATTTTCTTGTTATGATGTTTTTAAAGTTGTTTTACTGTACGATAGATTTTCTAGAATGGACATATGGGCTGTAAGTTTGCAGATAGTATTATTATTTCATTGAAAACTAGAAGGACACCATACAAGTGATGTAGTTTGGAGATAAATGTAGGGTAATAATAAGCACTGCAACACAAAAAAGAGCCAATACTTGTTAGATACACAGATAGTTAATGCACAGTCAAAAATTTTACGCTAAGGCACGATCATCACAAATATTTGTTATTATTACTATTTCGTTTGTTTCTCTGTTCATAACGCGTTTTTAAGTAAAGTGGACAGAATTCTATTAGATTTACTTTGCTTTTTTGTATTGTTGGTTCATATATCGCATACATGTAGTTGTGTTGAAAATTTGAAAACAACACAGTTGCACACACTAACCATTGTATTGTAATTGTAGCACTACTTTTATATTGTGTGGATCCACAGCTACTTTATTTTGACTACTACTTACGAATACAATAGAAGCAGAAGCTAGCGTAAAAAACAACTCTCAATCTTCTGCTGTGACCCAATTTAAACTCAAAAAATTCTGTTCTTCCCTTCAATCTGCACAATACAATAAATAAAAAGTACAAAGAAGCATGCAAGAGCGCAGTATTATCCTTCGTATATTATTGTTATAATAATGTGTTCGTATAATGCGAAGTTAAGCTTATTATTATTCTCACCGAGACAGACATCATATATACAAGCCAACGTTTGTTATTGAATTTATTAAGAAATCCCTAAAATCTTCACCCTCCTAATACCTGTAATACCCAAATGCAATTGCATGCCTATTCACTATCTCACTGTGTTTGTAGGTACCTAGCTAATAATTTTCTCTCTAACATTTCTGTATCTGTAACAAACAGTAAGCTGGGAAGCCGGAGGAACCCTATACTTAGTTTCAGTAGTACTTTTAATGCCGGTATTTTAGCTGCATAGTGCATAGTGCCCATATACCTAGTATCATAATACAATACTATGTGCCACACTCTGTCACACTTCAGTATACGTTAGAATAGTAGCAGTAGATATATAGTACAACACAATTTATATCTTTTCTTGCTCCACAGCTTACTGACTGACTAACTGACTGACTGAGAATACAGATCAACATCAACCACAATAAGCTATGTGTAAAAAGGCAATTTAATTTTTGCCATGCCAGTCAAAGCAGATACTGAAGCTGGTATTACTTATTTAGTTTTGCCATGTACTTCAACTCGATCCGCTTGGTTCGGCCTGGCTTAATATTGCTTATAGGCACACGCTAACCATACATATGTACTATGTTACACAAAGCATAGTTTGTAAGTGTTCTTCCAATGTGTGTGTATATACCTTCTACTTATAAGAACCTATCTACTTCACTATAATTGCATTAATGGATTGAATTCAGTCCAATTCATAAATACTTTAGAAAAGTAAAGCATGAGTATGTGGTGAGCAATAAATGTAATATATTGTAGTCCAGTTTACCTTTCTGATGCGCTATGCTCACTCAGATGCTCATTCTTCATTTCTAGTATATACAGTTTCTCACAGCACGAGTTACAATTTTATATAGACTTTTGCACAAGATACGTTTTAGTCGTGTAATGCCATTTTACTTTGGTATAATACAATTTAAGGGAGATCAAATAACAACATAGAGAGAAAAACTGGAGGAAAACAACTTGAAAGAAAATTGCATTTAATGAACTGTCCCTATTTTGCAAGTACTATTTACTACTTGCTGTATTATCTGCCATAAACATTAGGTTTGGGGAAAAGAAATACTGAAACCTTGCTAAAGCCTTAAGTTTATATATAGGTTTGTAAGTAAATAATAATATAACATTGCAAAGTGGTAGCAGAAATAGCCGTATGTATGTAATACTCACAGATGTTAGATATATTTTGCTATATATATGTTATATATATGTTTAAATATGTAGGAACTATGTAATCCTGGCTATTACCAAAGTACATACTACTTATAGATACACGTTGAGATTTGTTGTAGAATATATGTGTAGTACACATACTTATAAGTATGTAAGTATATGGTTAGACTTGTATGAAGCTTGTTGGCTATGGTTATCTGCAGCAAAATACAAAAGTCCGCCTGTTCGGTCATCATAAAGTTACATGAGTTTTTTACGCTTTCAACTCGTAGTGTGTCAGTAGTGTTTAAACTGGTGTAGTAAAAGCAGCTCGAGTACAAACTAACGAACCAGAGGCAAAGTTACCTGTGTTATGGTGCCTTGGTGTTTCAGTTTCTTGACTCTGCTATACGGTCACCACCACCCCAACCAGAAGAAAACAGTTCATTCATTCATACATTATTATATTACATTATTCATACACATTCTACCTCTAGCTCCATTCACTCTGCCACTCTGTGTGTCTGATGTGCAGATAATAAACTCAAGTGTCTTTGAAAACTTCTCATTTGATTACAAACGGATAATTGAGTGTGTCTGTCATTAAATCTTTTCTGCAGTAGCCGGTATATAACAAAAAAAACACAATTTGATGTCCCGTTTATTTCATCACAGTCTAGTCTTAGCTGAGACAAGCTAACAACCCAATTCTTGAGATTCTTAACTCATTCCTCATATAATCAAGTGTATAAAGTTTTATTAGCAATTTAAAATTCGACCTTTTTGCAATAATGTAGTAGAATACGAACGAATTCAAAGAATTTAGATATCAACGTTTTCTTTTTTCTTGTGTATAGTAGTCAGAGTGACATTTTGACTATTAACTAATAACCGTATTAAGGTCTTCATCAATTTTTTCCCCAAGTGTTCTAATCGAGTTTCTCTTATTTTATTGCTTATTGAGTGTGCAGTCAAGTCTCTTTTTGCATTGTTGTGTGTGCGGGATTGTTTCGTGATTTGTTACTGACAGTCCATGTATGCACGCAGACATTTTTGCGACTGTGTCTATTCTTTTGCACACACTTGCTCAGGGTGTGCTGTGCATATATTGATTCAGCTAAAAGAGTGTGTGTCGACTTGTCGAGTTCGATACCTACCTGTACAGATATAATAATATGGTACAGATTCTCTGTTGCATGAGAATTGTGAATAAGTGAATAAATAAAATTTATGACATCATAAACTGAAAATACAGTTCAGTTGATTTGGATCTGTCTGTGTGGATCATACACATGGCAATAGCAGCCGACGACGACCACTCTTATCGTTCAAACAGTGAGGTTAAGTTTTATTTGCACGAGTAGCTACAAACTGCACACTACTCTTCACCTACTCTTTTTTCCACACACACAACACACACAAAAGTTATTTGTTTGTGGTGTACTGTGTGGTGTGTGTTTTGGTGTGCGTGTTTGGTCTGGTGCTCTTCTTGACGTCTCCAAGTCTCTTCTTCTGCTCCTCTCTCACAAGTCTCACATACATTCTCCTTCCCAATTGTTTTTCCGTTGGTCTCGTCGAGAGAAATCATAAGTAGGTAAGTGATGTCATGTCATAGCGAGCATAATTAGTAATGTATTGTACATTGTGAAAATGAAGATGCGGTTGGAGCTGAATTGCCTTGTAGTCGTATAGATCATCAAGTTTGGCTGTTTGTACAGAGCAAAGCGTATAATCTACTTATTTAGACAACTGAATGATTGTACTTTACCAAGAGGATTTAGGAAGCTTTGTTTCATCGTGTAATACCACAAATAATATTTGGAACACCATGGAATGACGCTAGAAACAAGAATTACAAATACCTATAAAAGTAGACAGTAAATATTAAATCCGCGAGTCGAGTGGTTGTTTTTGTGTGTGATTTGTCTTTGTCCTGCAAATGTGTTGCTCTTGGGTCTTATTGAAATGATTTGGTTCTTCACACACAACAACACACATACACCAAAAGTGTTTGTAAGGTCGAATTGGTTTGATTGGTTAACACACCGTGAAATTTACGGCGTGAATGAATGAGTTAGAGATTAGAGTAGAACAAGGGAGGAAAGATGAGGTGAATGGAAAATTGATTAACTTATGCTAGCGTTTATTTATTTTGCCATATGACCCGCATCTTTTCTAGCCATCAAATCAAGGGCGCGCAGGGCCCAAAAAAATGTCACAGATATAAATGCAA
>JAQFYB010003688.1:0-18599 GCA_034694085.1 Pogonognathellus longicornis | reverse complement strand
TTATGTCATGAAACATGAAGATATTAAGTCTCAAGAAGGTAGCTTTTAGTTGAAAAACGTAGCAAATGCTAGCTATTCCTGTCTCTACATATTATATTACACTTTAATCAATAAATATGCATTAAGTCATGTATTTGTGTGCTAAATAAATATTTTAAATTATTAGCAAAGATAAAATGGTACAGTAAATACGATATTAGTATTTAAATAAACTACTGTTTTTGATTTTAATTTGACTAGGTATTTAAATGGTATTGTAATATACAGAATATCACGATTCGTTTATGAATTTCGTTTTTTAAATTCTACAATGGACAAAATTCAAAATTAATTACTTGTGATATCAGTCTGAATATTTCTCGACAGCTCATCTTTAGATTGTGGTGAGGCAGTACTGTAAAATGTAGATGCGGTGGAGTTTATGGATGCAACCATTGCACCATAGCTGGTCCCTTTTCGCATGCCACAATGGTACACGTCAAAGCCGATAATCATAGTGTTCTGCAAGAAAATAAAACACTTCCTAAAAATGACGGTTTTCAACATTTTATTTCGAAAAGAATAAAAAAGAATACATAATTAAAAATTTGCATCGTAATATTTAGAAAACAATTTTACCTGGGGTAACTTTGTGACATTCCATGGTTCGCCTCCTAGTTTGGCATTCATTTGGATAACTACTTTCGTGCAGATAGACATTAAATTTTGCTTCACATTTCTTACCAAAAAACATTGAGATGGAACTGCAATTAATGAAAAATAGACAACGCTTTAGTTTAACAAAGAATTATTTTGTCAGCAAGATAACTAATTAATAAGAAGTAATAAATAATAGTAATATTAACGATATTAACGAGATTAACGAAATGACATTACGTACTTCCAAAGTCTACGCAGCATCGTTTCTTTATTGCGTGATACGCATCCGGTCTATTGTTTGACAATATGACAAATATCATTTGTAGATCATCACCTCCGTGATTTGAGCATGCTTGACTAACAGCTTGGTTAAAGCTGAACGGATCGGCAGAGCTAAGGGTGATCCTATTAGTAAAAATATCAAGAAAAATATCAATATTGCACAAATTATTTTGGATTGTGTAACTCCTCGATGGAAACAGTAAGTTTCTACAAGAACTCAACAAAATACCAAATAATAAAAACTTACACTTCCTTTGGACGATTGATGCTAAAGTCCATCTTTTTTGCAATACTGATAATTGCTGATAAAATAGTTTCCACGTGTTTTTTCTCTGACATTGGGCAAATCATAACCCAATCAATTAAGCAGACACTTCTTGTCATTACGCCTCCTGAATAAGTAAATATAAAAAGTTCGGAATAAATTAGATCAGCTAAACATTTATGCCAAGCCAAAATAATCCTAATGTGAAAGAAGGAAGGAAGAGGGCTTAGTGGGCCGAAGCCCCTTCAAACATTGGACTTTAGATTAGATAAAATCACGTTTCTCCCACAATCCAAAAAACAGGTTATTTTTGTCGTAAAAATACAAAAAATCTCAAAAATTACGCGCTACGCGTGATTTTGTTGCATTTTCCATTGATTTGTTCACGTATATAACAAAGGTTTGCTCAAGCCCTCCTCCCATGTGTGACCTGGGCACGCCTTTATAACTTATAATGCGGTCAGGCGCGTAGCCAAGATTATAATATGGGGGTACATTGCGAAATTCTATACAAAAATCCATATCTTGAAAAATCCAAAATTTAAATATGAAGTACAAATATCACGCGTAGAAATTATTTAAGTCAATTTAGGTCAAAACCAAAGTAAAGCGAAATTGTTTCCGATTTATTGCATTTTTATGACCAATGACCATAATAATTAATTCTGGGAGTGAGAAAGACGCTGAGACGTGCACCCTTTGCATCCGATTGTCTCTGCGCATATCTGCGATGATAATGTTCATTGTCTACGCTAAAATAAAAAAGTCAAATGAATATTGAATTTCTAAGTACCTTTCATATGCTCGGTCCAGTCGGCTAAATGAGGGGCAACTCTTTTACCATCTTTTAAAATTATTGTGCTGTAGTCTTTGGGAAGTATACGTGCATTTAGTTTGACCTCGTTTTGTTTCATTTTTAAACCCCACATTTCCATATCATCTCGAATCTATTTTGTGTTACAAAAAATAAGCGCATTTAAAATCTACAACAGTCGTTTGACTCATTAATACAATACACACAAAATATTGAAGCTTCAAAAATGAATTGCGAGACAAAAAATGTTAAAAAATTACCTTTTCAGTACGAGTAAGTTGCTTTATAAAATCTGTTAAAGCCTTGTGACGATTCTGTGGTTCCAGATGCAAATGTTTATTTACATCAACCATAAATCTGTGGTCGTTTCTCATAGCGTCAGTTAGGCCTGTCATTTGACAGAACTCCGGAATCAGAAAAATGGGTTGTACCTTTCCTCTGTGCATATCCCGCTTTTTTGGTAGAGAAACCAAGAGAGGTTGCTCCAAATTGGTGACTGTCAAATTGTATTGCATAGACATGTAGTCTGCAATTGTCATTCTTTTTTTATTTGATTCAAATTCCATAAGGGGTGTTTCATCCCAAGCAATATCGTCAATCCTGTATGTCTTCCTGTTGTATATTGTCATCACGATGACACCTACAATTTCCCGTCGTACAATTTCCTATACAATGTTTATATTATTATACATTAAATTTAATTTTTTGTTTCATTTTTTTGTGCCCATGTATGCAAAAATTGAAAAAAGTGAATTTTACAAAAATGGGAATGTTAAACATTGACTTTACCTTATAATTTCCGCCTCGCATTTCAAAGTTTTTAATTACAGAGCAGCAGTTATCAGTCCTTAAAACCTTGTGAGTGATTTCAACTCCTAGAAGAACGTCGTTTTCATGATGTCGAATTGTTGTTTTGTAGCCCGGCCAAAGCTCCAACTTTTGCTGATCCAATCGAATTGCTTTAGTATGGTCGTAGTAATTGCGACCGATTTCTTCCAGGCCCATTTGAGACAAGCAAGCTCGAACGATGATATTGAGCACTTGAACATATTGAGAATCTGTCGATTTCAGCTCGTCTACAAGTTTCAGTGATATTCTGATTTTTTGTTGGTTGTATCCCCCGATAGAATATAGTTCTAGCAACTGCAATTTTTAATATAAATATAACACATTTAAAACCAAGAAAGGTATACCTGTTAAATTTTAAAACTCATTTTCACACTGTTACCATTTACGTATCCCAAGCATGAAAATTTAAAAAATCTTATTTTTTACTGTTACCATTTAAGTATCCAAACTCTTAACTAATAAAATTTAAACTATCTCAAAAATAGTAAATGCTACTTACAAAAGTACAAATATTTTAAATGATTGTAGTTTAAATGTTAAAAACAAATGTCAATAATTTTAACCGGCTAAATTTTTACGAAATGGATTAAAACTGTTGATGTTCTATCCTACTGCTCTATTTTGTTGTGTACTTCTACGCATTAAACCACACAAAAAATTTTACTTTAAGCATTCAAACAATTTTATTACCTCTTCCTGCAACAATGTACAAACGTAGAGTGAGCCTCCATCGAAAATATGAGCTCCAAACTTTGTCCTATGTTCTGCGAGGAGTTGTTTCTTCACAAATGTCCTTTCCTCATCGGGGGAAAAGTCCACACGGTAATGGTATATGCACCACTGTGGTCGTTTTTCAACTACAAAATAGTTGGCTGACATTTCCACCCAATTTCCTTTGTCACCCGCTTTAGCAAAATCTCTATCATCACCATAAGGATTTGTCACAACCACGTCATGCCGGCGCAATTCTTGGGCGTGTGTATCAATCTCAAGCCTTCTCGCACGCTGTCCTCTTCCTCCCCTTCCCCTCCCACCTCTTCCTCTGGGTCCTCCTCTTCCTCCTCTTCCTCCTCTTCCTCCTCGCCCTCTGAAATCGCCTCTACCTCTGAAATCGCCTCGTCCTCTGAAATCTCCTCGTCCTCTGAAATCTCCTCTTCCCCTTCCTCTTTCAAACTGCCCTCTACTTTCCCCCCAACTTCTATCTCTTTCCCTTCCTCCATCCCCTCTTTCATTTCGACCTTCCAATCTCCATCTATTTTGTCCGGATTCTTCACTTTCATCCCTTCGCCTCCCTCCCTTTTCATGTTCCCCTCCCCTATCTCGTTCTCTTCCTCCATCCCCTCTCTCATGTCCACCTTCTAATCTCCATCTGTTTTGTCGGGATTCTTCACTTTCATCCCGTCGTCTTCCTCCATTTTCATGTTCCCCTCCTCTATTCCTCTCTAGAAATTGTCTTTCTAATGGTGTCGTACTCCCAAATTCCCTTTCTGATGGTCCCCCATTCCCAAATCCTCTTTCTGAATGTCTATCACCCCTTTCTCGAAATTCATTTTTAAATCTTCCGCCGTCTACAGATCTCCTTTCAAATTCTTGACCTCCAATTTCATGTCGTCCTCCTCCCCGTTCCCTAAATTCTCTTTCTCTTCCTTCACCCGATTCCCTAGATACTCTTTGTTCTTGCCCTCCTCCAGTTTCTTCGAATCCCCCTCTAAATTCTCGTCGTCCTTGTTCATGAATATTTCTTCCAGATTCCCTCCAGGCGCTTCCACTATTATCACTTCCATTTCCCCCGCGCTGGTCATAATGTGATCTTTCTTCCCTTGAATGACTGGAATTTTGTGAGAAACTGTTTCTCTCATTTTGTGCACGGGAAGAAGATCCCGGATCTCTTAGAATTCTTTGTAATGAGTCTTGGCTTTCGTCTCTACTGCGGCTGCTTCCATTTATATAACCATTTCCCTCATTTGTACGTCCATCCCGTCTATCACGGCTACTTTCCCGCCTTTCGTTGGAATAGCTTCTGCTTGGCCGTTGACTGTGGTAGCCTCTTCCCCGTCCATAATAATGATGTCCAGGAGATTCTTCTTGTTCACTGGGAGCTGGGCGAATCCAGTGACTAGGACGGTCTTCTTGGGAATTTCTTCTACTTCTATTGTATGAATCGTCTCTAGGTCTTTTATAAGCTGACTCGTCTGAAAAATAGATTTTTTTAAAAAACTTTTTATTCACTCAAATATTAAATTTTATATCAAAAATTGACATCACAAAATATAAAGATAAATTAGCAAATTGATGTTGTGCATTTAAAAACAGCTTATATCGTACACTAGTTATTACAAATAAGTATGTCAATTCACATTCTCTAATAAAACCCAATGAAGAAAAAATAAATCATGTTAAAGTTAAAAAATTTCGACCGAACCGACTACTGAGTGAAACAATACTCTTTTTTTGAGTGAGATCAAATATAGTAAAATAAGTATAGTAATAACCCTTCTTCAAATATGGTAAAATAATTTATCATTATTTTTTTAAGTTTAGTTAATTAATTTAAAATTTAGTAAATGTTTTTGGGATTCCAAATTCTATACTAATTTTTGTTCCCATATTTTTTATTATCACATTTATTTAAATTTATCAAGCTCATTTAAAAGTGAAAAAAATTGGTTGCTTACTGTTCAAATAATTAGGTATTGATTGTTCTTAGAAAAGCTATATTATGTAAAATGTTAAAAATATGTTATCGCCATTTTTTACATATTTGCGTGTACTTATTTTATTTAGCTTTACTTTTGTTCACTATTATTTATAAAGTTCAACGAATGAATGAGTAGACTAATAAAGTCCTTAGCGGATTGAGACAACAATCTAATACTGATAACTATGAACTATGTGGTAGGTATTAATAAATATAATATATTCATTGAAAAATATTATATACATGTTCAATGTTAGTATTAGTATTACCTACCAGTTTATGAAACTGGCAATGTGACAATAATTGTAAATTTTAACATTGTTGCATTATACATTATACTATACCTACTAATAATACAACGAATCTCAAATGACAATAAATCTAAAATACTAAACGCGAATGGAATGAAAGTTAAAAGTTTTAAACGAGAAATATGCAAAACATTGGCGAGTAACACACTAATAATATTATAAGTACAGACTTTAGACTGTAGTTGAATCATTTAAGTGTCAAATAAACAAGTGTAAATGAAAATTTACAACAATTATCGATAAATTATTACACTTTGCAGTTTTTAATGAAAAAATAAATGATATAATATTACCTGAGGCTGGTTCCTGTCGCTTCATTTATAGTCAGAAAGAGTTGACAATTTTTGGAATTTAATATTCTAACCACCAATAGTAAAATTGAGCTGAAATTCAAAGAAAAGCAAAGAGAAAGAATTATTCACTAAGAATACTCAACTGAACTATTTAGGTACGTGTCATGTTGGCAGAGTTTGTGTATAAACTGAAGACGGAAAAGCTATGAGCACGTATACAACTTTACACATGCATGGACTTTGCCTCGGTTTTGTAACCCTGATGTAAATGATACAGAAACAAGCTTATCACATGATCTGCCGTAGGGGACAAAATATTGCCCAAAAATAAGTCAGAGTCAACACCATTATACAATAACAATGCAGCACCCATAATATAATAGATACTAAAGATACAATATAATATATACCTATAATATTGTATTAAGCCTCTTCCACCTTTTACCAGTAATACCAGGGAACGTTAAATTACAATAAAGGCTCACAATAGATACTAAGGATGATAAAAATGTGTATATGTATTGTATTAAGCCTAGTCAACCTTTTACCAGTAAAATACGAAGGCAACGGTCCCGAACGATATACAATAACTTTTCACAATACAATACAGATAGTATGGATTATAATATGTATATATAATATTGTATTAAACCTCTTCAACCTTTTACCAATACAATACGAAGAAGTCATATACTGAATTCTCAATATAAAGTAATGTATAAAATAAATACATAGTGGGGATAGCAACGAATAAGTATTGTAAACATTTCAATGTGAAACTCTAATCCTGTTCTAGGAATTATCCATGTCACTGCTGTCTTAAGGATTTATATACCGGTTCACAGAAACGCTGCGATGACAATGTTTGCTTCATACACTCTATGGTTTTAGTCAACACTGCGAAAAACGAAATCTAGTTCTGTCGTGACAATGTTATTTGTACATCATAGTCTGTATATTATCATGCCTTATTATTATGTTGCGTGTGAATAAACCGGGCCATAGATTTTCAGTCGATGGCTCTACATTTCCACATGAAGTTTAGTAGACCAAGTGCCGAAAGAATACGAACATTGCCTCAAGGGTTTGGACATTGCAAACGATAAATTGGAGGTTTGAATTGCGAGAGAATGGGGCTTCCCATGTTAAACCGATTTGGTAGAAACAGAATATTTCAAAAATGCTTGGATTACCAAAGATGAAACATGCTAATCAGTTTCATCAGAAACTAATCTTAATTGTGCATATAATTCATTCTGGGTAATCCGAGATTTTGGCTCCAGAGCGCTTGAAATATAAACGCAAGGAACAAAAAAATGATAAAGGTTTCGTGTTAAAAGGAAAGTTGGTATGGCGAGAGCTGTTTTGTTTCTGTAGGTACACTGTATTTCTATGAACACTGAAGAGAAGTGCTCGGGCAAAACGGAAAGTTAGGGTTGCAAGTCCAATCCCTTGAGGCAATGTTCGTGTTGTTTCGGCACTTGGTCAGTAGGGGATTTTTATGTTTTACAAAGTTTTTAAAATTGTGGCGAAGCTCAAAGAAAAGATGAGAAAATTTTAATCAGGTTTTGAATTCATTATATGCAACTATTGTACTTCTTTACACTTTAAAAATAAAAATGTGATATTTCGAGGCATTTGAGCTTAATAATGAAATTACCATATTAAAAATTCTGAAACTCTAAATAATTCATACCCTGAAGATTTTTTCCTCCTCTTTCAGACTAAAATACGTTTGGGTCAATTCTGCACAGAGCAAGGTTGTTGCTTTCTTTTAAACCTGTATAATAGTCCTTAAAGTCTCGGATACAAGTGGTAGCCAAGATTTCAATCAATTCTGAGTTAAAACGTTGGGTTCCTACATTGCCTACCCACAACACATCATTTAGATTGTTAAAAATGTTATATTATTTTTAACAGAAAAAATAGGTTAATGCATGTGCCTACACAACAGCAATGTACGATGTTTCAATACACGCTTACTCACATTTGTATACATTAACAAGAATATCTATAGCCCGCATTTTGTTTCGGAGATCCTGGCTATGGCTATGCTCGTTAATGCATACAAATGTGTTGAAAAATCGTGCAGTGTATACACAGCCATTTACCTAATAATGGAGAACAGTTGGATAGTTTGATTTTAACAAGTCATGGTCAGATAGTTGTTCTTGTGGTAGTTAGTTTCTGATTATGAGTCATTTTACATAAATCGTTGTCCAAATTGTACCACACACCGGGGCTATTATTTTTATTTAAATGCACCCGCCGGGATTGGGGCACATTGGGGTTGAAGCAAATTTTAGCAGGGCAACTCATGCGTAACGAATTATTCAAACCCTGTAGTAGGACATTAAAATCCCCATTTTTGTGTGTATGTTTTGGGAGGTTGGTGCTGAGTTCGACGGTTTTGTACCGGTTAAATTATATAAAATTCAATGTTCTATATACAGTTAAAGATTCATTCATATATAAGTAATATCCTACTTGTTTTAGTTGTGAGTATCTGATAGGTGTCTTTATTTACATAGGTATCAGGCGCGTACAGAGGGGGTTGCCCAGGTTGCCTGGGCAACCCCTAAATTTTTACAGTTACACTAGATATTATTGACATTTTGTGTAAAACACATGTAAAACACACTAAAATATACATAAATACTGTTGGGCAACCCCCAAATTTCAATCCTAGGTACGCTGCTGATAGGTATCATGGAGTATTTAGAGTATCTGCCGACATGGTTACGATATAAACACCACTTGTCCTGTACAGGTTGCGTGTCATACATTTTATTGAATGATAAGGTTACAAGTTGAACGATAGGTTATAAACTCCTTAAGATTAGCGATTACAGATACAGAAACGCAATGATACAAATGGTGAATGATTCAACTACAGATACTGGTTATTACTAATTTATGCACGTGATACATGATAGTAATGTATTAGCTACTTTTATGGATTAACATACGAACTAGTGTTGTACTAAGAATGTGTACATTTATAGTATTGTTATTGACTGACCAATTCTCATATAACAGTAAATAGTTGCCTTAATCATAAAAACTGATTTCTCATATCATAAAAGACTGACAACTCGTTTTCACATATCATATGACAATATTAATTACAATAATCATATGACATAATTTGGCAATCCGATTCCCAATGACTCATGCTTCCAAATGTTGGTCCTTTATTGCAATGCCATGTTCACCAGCCATCGTTGAAAATGCTTTTCAAGTACCATGAATAGTTTTAGGGGCATGCGAGATAAAGTTACTGTAAAGTAGCTCTCTTCCATTCCACCAAAATTACTCATGGTACTCGAGATGCTTTGCAGAACCCCATCTAGGATGACTACATTGAAATCGTAAGCTTCTTGTTTGATGTTTGACCAAATGTAGTTGTTTTTTCTGTACTCCAAAGGCCGTTTAACGGTAGGCATAAATAGACTAAGGTTGACAATATTAATAATTCAATACAAATGGATTCTAACGCTGCAATTTTCATTTGACCACAAATCAATATTTAGATGATCAACTGAAAATTGCAGTGTTAGAAGAATTGTAATTTTATTGGGAAAAGAGATGCTTCTGATTTTAATGATGGGCTGTGGTCTATTAAAATAGAAGGCATTTCCCTCTAATCATGGTTTTAGACCTCACGAGGTCCTTATGTCCGTCCGTCCGTCACCACAATAACTCGATTAGAAATGAAACTAAGCAGACACATCATAAATTTTTTTACTGCGCTTTCAACTTATAAGGTATATATTTACATTTTGAGTTAACTTTATATAAACAGGTACTCCAAATCAATTCATTGCGCTTCGAGCAAACTTAAAGCATAATTACATTTTGTAGTTGACTTTATTAAAATAATACTCTCAAAAATTTGATTGCGCTTCAAAAAATATCTACTATTGGATTGTACTTACACTGTTTCAATTATTTATTACAGTTATAAAGTAAAGTGCGTAGTTATTTTTAACCCAAATGAGAGATAATTTTAGTAAATCCTATCTCGTGAAGTCTCCCCTATCTTTATTTGATATAAGTTTTTTAATATTTGCAAATCATTAAATAAAAAATTGCATACTAAGAAAATATGAATGGTAAAGTGGATGTACAAACCGAAATATCCGAAGTAGATCTTGTCTGGTAACCAATAACAGATTGATATTTATCCAATTTTCTCCGATTTTTGTTCGGTTTAGATACACTGTATGGAAACTTTCTTTGTAAGCAATTGCCAATTTCTACTTATCTTTTCAACAAATCTTTCACTTTCTAATGTCATCATTAACTGTAAAACGTGAAAAATACATTTCAACATAATGTTAATAAAAGTTCTGTTTTATTTTTAACTGAATAGTAGGATTGAAACAATTGATTGTGATTGGCGCAGTAGGAAATTATCTCCCTACTGCCTCTATTAATTGAAACCTTAATAGATAATACATGGGTAACTGATCGCAGTTGGCTTGATTAAATGAAAGAGTAAGTACAATTGTTCTCATTATACTTTTTGGTCGTATTTTTCCGCGTACTGTAAACATTCGTCACAATTCAATAATTTATTCACGAAGAGTTCGTGAATGATATTCGTCGTCATATTACACCAACTGGAAACTCAAGTTTTAGTTTATAACAAAAGCACATAAAACACATTGTGTCATATAGAAAGAGGAATATGAATAAACAATACACGAAAATCTTCATGAATAAATAAATGGATTCACACATGCAAACGATTAGTACACGTAAGCACAAATACGTACATGCCAATACAGACGAGTAATGGTCGACTTGCAAAATACAGCACTGACAAATAACAATTTTGTATATCATTCGTTTGAAGCTTGTATTCAGAGCATCCCTTGCTGGGAATTCCCCATCAATTATACTATGTTGAAATTTGTCATGTTAAATTCTGCAAACTAATGATCTAAGAATATGCAAAAGAACTTTGTATATAACTTTCTCGGCTAATATTGAGCGCAATTTGAAGACCTGTTGAAGTTATACAAGCTCCGAAGAAATTCATGAATAAATTAATTTGTGTACAAACTTGTGTATCGTTTGCTGTGTAGATACAAGTAGTTCGTTCGCTTTCGTGAAACATGACGCAGTGACACAGTCTGTCATCAATCCAAACCCGATATAAGTTGACCAAGAACGGCAAATGAGGTCTTCGGTGTCTATATAATGTAGGTTACCGACAATTATACGCTTATGATAATAAATTATATTATTATGTATGTACAAATTAATTAATGTGTAAAACACAAACGCACAAATTTATCATAATTGTTGGATTATATGTATCGATAACTGATAAGATATTCGGCTTTATTTCATTCTCTTTCCATCGTCTTAGAAAATCAGAATGCATAACCTTCCTAAGAAGTCATGTACTAGTAATGTAAGTTCATAGATAACCTAAAAGGGAATTCCATGCAGCCTACTTTCTCAATCGATTGAGAGTTCGCCTTGCCTGACACTGGCAGCGATAAAATGGCAAAAACGTCAACTAAAAGTTTGCTTGCCACTGGCAAAAATGAAAAAATTAGAATACATCAATTTTGGCAATGAGCGACTTATAATTGCAAGCAAATTCTGCAAAGACAAGATTATTTAAATTAAATAGGCTTGGGAGCATAGATAAAAATAAGACCAAATAAGCAATAATTAATTACATATCTTTTAGCTGGAAACTTGTTAAGGAAATAAAATACCTGGATTTGTAAACTCTACAATAATGTACTTTCAAATTTGAAATAAAAGTTAAAATATCGAAGCATTTCGTTTTTGAAAATTTTAAAATCGAAAGGCTAATATATTTTAGCTTTTTTTGAAAATCTGAAAGTACAATATTGTAGAGCAGCATTAACTTCAAAAATTCAGGCATTTTATTTTCTTCACAAATTTCTGGCTAAAATATATTCGATTTAAAAAAAAACCAAATCATGTATGAAAAAGCAATAGTTCTGTCAACTTAGAATAGGTACCCAAAATCTATGTGAAAATGTGAAGGTAGGCGAAATGCCAAAAAAATACTTGGATTACATAAAAATAGTGGCACACATGTTTCCCATGATAGCAATGATTAAATGTATCGGAGAATTCGGATACTTCATGGCTACCAACTTCATATCTGTACATACAACACATGAAAGATACAGACAAATTCGTAGAAGGCCACGCGGCCATGTATATCGTACATAGTAATTTCTCAACATTTTTCAGAGTACAGTAGAATCTCGATTATTTGTACCTCGGTTATCCAAAATTTTCATTATCCGAACAGGCAATCGAGTTCGGTTAAGGATCGATTATCCGAACTGAAACAATTTCACTGCTAACTCTCTACATCATATTACATAAAAACGTATTTCAGATTAAAAATAATTTTGTAAACATACTTGTCTCTATGAAATACACTATTCAATGTGTATGTATGTAATGTATTTCGATGTCGGAACATTTCGGTAATCCGAAATACCCCAATTCGTTCGGATTATCGAGTTTTTATTGTAGGTACTGATTTGCCTCTACAAGCAAATGTGGGTGACATAATGACTCCACTATCGTTAGCCGATCACTTTTGATGTTATTGACAAAAACTGTAGTGCATTATATAGCTTTATGCTATAGATTCCGTCTTCCAAGCAAACAGTAATGGACCAAGTCCGGGAAGAACAGTGGCGGATCTAGGATTTTTCAAGGGGGGGTGTTATTGAATCAAGGCCGTATCTAGACATCTATTTTTGGGTGGGCAAAATCCATATATGAGGTACAGATGTAAATATACTAGCGCGAAGCGCGAAAATTTTGAGCCAAATTTGGGCAAAATCGACATGAAATGCATACATGAGGTACATATGTAACAATACTCGCGCGAAAATTTTAAGCCAATTTTGAGCAAAATCGACATTCTTGCATAGAGCTAAAATTTTTGCGATTTTTTGCCCTTCAAAGCCAAAATAACGTCTTTTTGACAATTACGCATTCTTATCTAGTGTAAGTTCAGATTTCAAGGGGGAGGGTTTGGACCTGCTGGACCTAGTGCTAGATCCGCCAATGCGGAAGAATACGAACATGCCGTCAAGGGATTGGACTTTGACAAAGGTAAATTGGAGGGTTGTATTACAAAAGAGTGGTGCTTCTCATGTTAAACCGCTTTGGAAGGACCCTCAGATTTCAAAGATGCTTGGACAGCCAAAGATGAATGTTGCTAATCAGTTTCATCAGAAACTAATCTACATTGTGTACAAAATTCATTATTGGCTGCATGCCCAAATTTATTTTGAAAAGAACAATTTTTGAGCAGGGAGATACATTGCGGAGGCTAAAGATATGATTTTTATTCGTGTTTGTAAAATGTAGAAAAAGTGGCTACCTGCCCACTAGGTAATTGTTGGACCTTTCAAATGATCTTTTATACGACTTTCCACGTTGTGTTAAAATTTTAAAAACAGGATTTTAGAAATTGCATTTTTTCGCAAATCTAAATACACGGAAGCCGTAGAGCGCATAGTGTAAAATTGAGACCAATTATGGATTGTTCGTAAACAGGACAGGCAAGTAGCCGAATAACAATAATATCCCACAAGTGTAAATTCAAATTGTGTACAACCACCACAATTGTGAATGGCGCTTTGCTCGTCGCAATATTTAGTTCACCTAATTCCTAACTGTACCCCCGTCCTTAAGACTTCAACTTGCATACATAAAACTAAAAAATTAAAACTACTTTCAGATATTTTTAATCGACTATGGAAGATATTCAAGGCTGAATGATTTTGTATTACTGATCGGTTGGCTTGGTTAAGCGTGATGGTTTGGTTGGATTTGAAGGGCTGGCTGGGTTGGGAATGAAAATTTGGTTGGGGTAGCTTGGCTGGCCAAGATGTTACAGTTTTCCCAGCTTTTAAATTGGTTGGGTTGGGATGGGCATTTAATTATAAGTCGCACCTGTGGTTTAGGGTGAAGAGGTTTAGAGTGATGTCTTAAGTGCTGAATTGTATAAAAATAGTACTCTGTTACCCTGTCATATACAGTGTGTTGACACTATTTTACAGTGCCGTAACGATGGGGAGGGGAGGTGAGGAACGTCCTCACGGCCGGGACACAGACGGCCGGGATCGTAAGGATGACTAGTCTATTAAATTGTAATAATAGTCACAGTGATCTCATCACTTTAAATTTTTCAGTTATGGACCCAATCGTTAGTTGAGTGAAGAATCTTATATCTTAGTAAGTATCTCCCAAAATCAAAAATCGAGGTTATTTTTGCCGTTAATATGCAAAAATGCGCAAAAATTTTTCGCGCTACGCGCAATTTTAATGGAACTTCCATTGATTGTGGCCTAAATTTTGGGTAAATTTGCTACAAATTTTGCACTACTCGTGAATTTGGTGCATTTCGTACCAATTTTGGCCCATAACTTTTCTGTAGCTTCAATTATACAGCGTGTCCCATTTGTAATGTCATTTAGGCTTATACCGAAGGTCGTTCTTCGTCTGGAATCGTATAATTGCAATTATGTGGCACAGAATCTGCACGCTTGTCTGAAAAACTGGTGCCTAAAATGGTTACTTTGTCGTGACAGTGAAAATAGAATAATTTGATCGACCCGTGACTTCGATGCAAATTATGAATGCTTTTTGCCAAAATGCCTCAGATTGTTCGCTTTACTAACGATCATAGCCAAATTTGCACCCAACAATGTACACTGTGGTAGGGCTAGATAAATTGCGGCACGTTCTTGAAATATAAAATAACCGCAAAATTGTAAAAGTTTCCGCGCTATACGCGATTTTGTTGTATTTTATTTTGATTTTCATTAATATTAGCTCAACCTCTTGCGGCAATTGTTAATTATAATCAAATTATGAAATTTTGTGGTCCCCGAAACCAAATTGCTGGCACGACATTAATTTCTTCTACATCAAGTAGAAGAAATGTCTGTAATGAATGTAAGAAATGTATTTTCCCTCACATACATTTATTTCCGATCTTGAATCCAAGATTGATTAATGCCGCTTACTGTTCCTCACGGCCGGGACAGGCTTGTTATGGCCCTGCTACTTTATTATATCTCTTTGTGATAGTTTATTAACTATACTCAGGTACCATCATCCATATCATCAGTATGTACAAAGAAATAGATTTGGAATTTCCGGACAGTCTCTCGGTAATATTATGATTGCCATGAGGACCAAAATAAAGAATGTACAATATTAAGCAAAATTAAACTCAAACTATCTCATAATAGTACATGGTAAACTTTAGCCAGCGTGTTCGGCTTGGTGGTTTACACATTCAATTGTAACTATAAGCCGTCCTGAGATTGAATCCTCCTTCAGTCACTGGTAAAAGTTTTGACGAGAATATTAGTTTTTTTAGTATTCAACTGTCACAAGGACTACTCTATACGTTGTATAGGTATATTGAGTCATGTCCGAGTGGCAGAAAATTTCTAATTATTCTATCGTTCTGTGACGATTTGCATACACAGAGTATGTAAAATATGATCATTGACTGTGCTACCCATGCTCAGGCTTGCGATAAGCTTTGTGACGGTAGTCTTTCGTGTTCATAATAATAATGTCAAAAGACAGTGAAAAAAGCAGTTTATTCAAATGGGCCTAATCAGGCTTGAGAATAGAGTTGTCTTATCTACAATAGATAAGGGGACCCTGCAACCAAAGCACACACACACACTACACACACACGTGGTAAACATCAGAGGATCTGTGGTTAGTTTATGTGGGTCGGTATTTTTTCTAAAATTAGCTAACACTTGTTGCCCAAACGAGTAGTCATTCTATACCCCACTTTCGCAGTCCTCCACCCCAAAACAATTTTTTGAAATATTGTGAAACTTTGAGAAAACTCTACATGGACAAGGTTGAAGAATTGCAGGGTATATAGACTCAACTCGTTGTAGCCAAATGTATTAACTAACTTTTAAAACAAAGAAGTGCATTGATAATTTCACCACTGACGTTTCAGAGTTTACCAAGTGAATTGATCTTTCACCCGTAAATTCAAATGTAATTATACAAGTAACTAAGTTTTACTAACTGCAGTCATTATATGTATGAAGTTTAATTTCCCATCTTTAACAACACGCTCATTCTCATAAATATTATTAATATAAATTCAAATGAGTCAAAATTAAGTGAAAATCTTGTTAAGATATGGTTTAAAATAGATACCGACGATTTTCACGTGAATTATTCTGGCACCCAATCTTCAATAATACACAAACACTGATTCTACATTTTGAAAGGAGCAGCTCCCTTCCGGATCAGTGGCGTATTTAGGGGGGGGGGGGCTTAGGGGGCTGAAGCCCCCCCCAAATTTTTGGACTTTACACTAGATAAAAACAAGGTTTCTTCCAAAATACCAAAAAAAAGGTAATTTTTGCCGTAAAAATGCAAAAAATCTCAAAAATTTTCGCGCTACGCGCGATATTGTTGCAATTTACATGATTTTGACCAAAATTCGCGCAATTTTTGGAAAAATATGCTAAAAGTTTTCGCGCTTTGAGTGTTTTTTTGTAATTTCCATTGCCTTTTACTTAAATTTGCGCAAATTTGGACAAAAACTGTGCAAATTTGGCCAAAATTAGACAAATTTTTTTGCGCTACGCGCGTTTTTGCTGCAATTTCCATTGGTTTTGACATGAATTTGTGCAAATTGTAGCAAAATTTTCTAAATTTTTTCGCGCTGCGCGCGAAAAATTGACGTATATAACAAACATTTGTTCAAGCCCCCCCCCAAATGTCTGACCTGGATACGCCCCTGCCGCTCACGACCATTAGCACAATCATAATGTTTTTAAGTGCAGAGAGACACCAAACTTACGAACGCGTTTTTAAAATACTTACAAATCGAAATTCAGAATTTTTAGAAGCAGATTTTTAGAGTTAAGTGTAAGCTATTTTTGAAAAATGCAGCCATCCTTGTATAGCCGATATCTTTTAAAAGCATTTCGAAATTGAAGTTTATTTTTGTTATTTTTGTGTTTCACCCACTTAAAATTCCAAATTTTGAGGAATAGATCTGTAGAGTTAATTCAGAGAATATTTGAGCGTATTTTCAAACTCGTAGCACCTTCCGTGATTGTTTAAAACATTAAATAATTATCTTCCCGGTTAAAAATTTGAAAGTGAGACTTCTCCGTAATTATCGAGGTAATTACTTTTAAGTAATTGCTATACTAATTACAATTAATGCCTACTGTAATATTAGGAAAGAAAAATAACAGAATTATACCCCAATTTCGAAAAAAGTGGGTATTTGTATTGTAAATCCACTGTATAATCCAAGCTTTTTGGGGCACCGGCTGTAAGCTAGTTTTGAATGTGTCGGTATAAATATGGTATGGGGTGTGATTCGTGTGATGCTTACTTCTAACTTTTGCGAAAGTATGGAAAATATGGTATTATGTTACATACTTGTACGTACGTGTAAACATAATATTATGGTATGTTATGGGATAATAATTTCTCTGCTTTGAAAGTATGGCATGGGATGGTACGGCTATGCCCAAAAGTAACAGCTCTGATTGGGAGTACTAATAATTACTGTGTTTAAAAAATACATGATTGAAAAAAACACTCAATCAAAAATTCGGAATAACACTGATTAAATTGTTGTTTCAAATTATTACATTTACGCTCAAGGAAATTTTATTTATCAGGCTTACAAATACAAGCCATTATGTACAATACGTGCATTTTAGATAAAAAGTATGTATATAAGTAAAAGCAAAACGAGTTGGTGGTAGTTCTATAACTGTGTTTGATTGTTAATAAGTCTGTAAATTTAGATTTACTAAATTCCCAATAATATGGAAAAATATTTGTTAAAAAATACACTTTTGTATGGTGTAGTACTAATAGTTACAATTTATCCATTGATGATCATAGCAGAGCGAGGACACAATCCTTTAGGTAAAAAACACATTTGTTTTGATAATAGATCAGTCAGTAATATTAAGCAGATCTGGGCAGCGGAAATGCGTCCGGCCCGACGATGGCCGCATGTCCGGCCGGCCGCAGAACAATTGGACCACCATGGCCGGCCGCAAGGCCGGCCACAACTATATTTTCGTGCGAAAGCCGGCCTTGCGGCCGCATCGACGTTGGGCAAGCAATGGCCGGCCGCAATTAGGCCCGCGGCAAAACAATTTAACCAAAGTATGGCTGGCCGCAATAAGTAGAGGCGTAGAGGTAAGTGAAGTTTAGATTGGGAACTACTAATTTATATAATGATATAATATAAAATATAGAATTCAAGATTTGAAAAATTGATTTGTGACAATTCAAATTTATTATAACTGGATAAAAAATAATAGACAACGTGCTTACGCTAAAAGTAAATTTTTATTGATGCAGTAATGTCGGCGGCCGGCCGCAAGGCCGGCCGCAT